>OMNN01001612.1:13833-26331 GCA_900302755.1 Chromis chromis | reverse complement strand
GCCTAATATTGTGTTGGTCCTCCTTATGCCGTCAAATATGCTCTGAACCATTGGGCATGGACAAGAGGTCCTCTCAGGGTGTCCTATGGGGTCTGGCACCAGGACGCTGGCAGTGGATCCTTTGAGTACTCTGGCTTGTGCAGTGGGGCCTCTGTCAACAAACTTGTTCCACTGCATCCTGTTGATGCTTGGTCAGAATGGGGTCTAGGAAGTTTGGAGGTCAAATCAACATCTTGGGCCATTGTCATGTTCCTCAAGATGTTCCTGATTGTTTGATGTTGTTGCCATGTGGTGGGGTGCATTTTCCTGCAGGGGTAGGCCAGTGAAATTTGGGATTTCCATTTGCATGAGGGAGTGTGCTTGTTCTGGGACAATGTTTATTTGGGTGTCTAAGTCTCATCAACACGGATGGCAAAATCCAAGGTTTTCCAGCAGAACACCACATAGTACCAATATGATCAATGTTATTCACTTCACCTGTCAGTGGTCATAATGCTGCTATGACTTCTTGATGTGCATTTGCTTTTAAGTTTTTTAAGTTTCTCAATTGTCTATACATTCTATAGCAGTACTACCATGAATGTTTATATGACAGTTCATCCAATAGCTGTAGTTATATTTCATTCTGCACCAGAGTAGCTGACCATGTGGCAAAACGACATCCCTGAAGCCAAGTCACCAGCATTGTTAATAAAGTCCAAAGGCCCTAACCTTCTTCTCTATGGACAATAATCCACTGAACTCTATCAACTGAGAGGAATGTGCTCCTTAAAGCAAACAGCATTTAAGTTATCCTTGAAGTCATACTTTTTTTTTTCTCACAAAGCATTCCTTTCCAGAGCTGGAAGAGATGGATGTGTCACAAGAAATGCTTCACATGTAAGCCTGTTGCAACTGTGTGTATAAAACCTACTACATCAATATCTCAATGATTTCTAAATATTTTTGCATATATTTATGACTTATTTATTTCAGATGTATCATAATTTTACAGGAGAGTCGATCTTCTACTGTAAATTCCTAATAATGGATGAGTAAAACCCTGGTGGAATTGCAGATACATGTTTGTAGCTAGGTGTCTTGGCATTCCTGCACAGCAGCTGTGTGTACATGGTAGGATTACATGAGGATGCTGTCTTGTACATGAAACGTTTGCCGCTCTATTTCTTTCACATCAACAATAGGACAAGGACTATGAATCACCACCAATATACAAACCACTAAAAAATCAATTCTGTCTCCGTTTTTCTTCTAAGAAGGACATAATTCACTTGTGATGCAAAGCGAGCACGCAACACGAGGCAAAGGGCAGGGGAAGAGCAGAAAATACGGTTAACTATATGCAAATGCATGCTGTGTTTGCTATGACAGGATCAATCCAGTTGGTCAAAGAGGATGACATTTTGTGTAATGCTTCTAGCAGCTTTCACATTATTACTCATGACGAGGAACTTAGAGTTGTTGGAGCCCTTTTTTCTCTATGGGGGCAACAAATAGTGTCAAATTGCTGATGGATTAACACAGGCTATGAAGAGTAAACTCAGTTCAGCATGTTGGGAAATTGTTGTCTAGCTGTAAATACAGAAACATAGCTGACAGGTTTTCTTGCATTATACAAACCATCATATTTATTATGTGTGGAAAATAGAGCACATGTATTGTCAGGATTTTTTTTTTTAAATGTACATAGCAGTTCTGTGTGTGTCAGAAAAATTTCCGTACTATCAACACAACCATGTAATGAGTAATGTTTGTGTTCAGATAATATGCATCTTCTTCATTTCTTCTTTAATGCAACCTTAGCTGCTGTGTTCTGCTGTCAGTTCTAATTCTGCTCATGTACTTTAGGCCAAGTCGAAGTCATTCACCGGGAAAGAATTAATTTGGAATCACTGTCACCTGCCATGATTAGGCCCATTACTTGTTTTCTGCCTCCGAGGCTGCGCGTGTATTGTCTTCTACAGCCTAAGTATGATATCACAAACAGTCAAGGAAATGCTAAGTCTAGGGTTATGAGGTAAATTTAGTCTGAGATAGAGAAGGCAAACAGGCACGGAACCATTTGAAAACACTAATATGCATTGCTTACAGCGGAAACCATAAAAAGAAAAGATATGTTACATCATAACACTTTGTTCAATTTAATTTAAAATGCCTCCCCGTTTAAACATTTAGTTATTTGTTGCTGTGCTGTATGCAAGGTCACGGTAAGTCAGACAGCTGTGTTCTCAACTTCATTTGTGTTTATTTTCCCTTCAATAAATAGACTGAGTGGAAGGCCTGTACTTCTAAGGTGATAAGATCCTCCCGGCTTGTTCTTCACGCTGACCTTGGGTGCTGCAAAGTAAAAATCGATGCTTTTTCAGAAGGACAGAAGGCAGTATTCACTTTCTGTTAAGGTACTGTGCATCTTCCACACAAGGCAAGACAGAGGAAGACAAAACCTGTTAGTCAGTGCATGATAATGGAGGGTTTATTTCAACAGAGAAACGCAGAGCAAACAGATATAGTCGAGATGCAGAGATATAATACAGCTCACCATTCGTGGCACATTAAAGTGACTTTATGTATACCTTCCTCTGCCATAGACAAGTGCATTTTTAAAGCTGTTATAATCAATATTTTTTACAATAGATCAAGTGCATAATATGAAAGAGGCCACTGGTACTGGCAAAACTATAACAACAATATTTATATATACAATACAATAAAAATCAGTTTTGAAGTTTCCCCACACTGGACAGCTTGTTTCGGCTTTTTCGAGTTTGGTTAACTGTCTACGTCCTCATCAGCAGTTTGTAGAGAAGGAGCTCTAACAAACCACTGTGCATTACCTACCCAGCACCAAACAGCAGAAAGACAGCATGGAGCTTTGGCCTCAGTGCCACCTGTGTCAGCATTCAGTGCCAATAGATATTTTTCCACTTTAAAGAAGTCACAAGACATTCTCCCAGGACACTGAGGTTTGTGTCTTGTGTGGGACCAATATTGTTTTTACTTAGTTTTATTGTGTTTGTGACTTGAATCATTGTTTTCACTCACTGTTTGGTTAGGTTTAGGCAACCAACATCCCTCAGTTAAGGTTAGGAAAACATCAAGGTTTGGGTTAAAGTACACAATCTGACACAGACAAAACTGACAAAACTATGTTCGTATACAACTACACTGCATTCTCAATGGCATTTTGAGAGGAACTTGTTTTCCCTGTTTTCCACGAATACATAACTTAAACAAAACTTAAGATACGTTGACTTATGCCTCCTTCGTCCTTATATGGACTGGAGGCTTTTCCTACTCCGTCAGTCTTACCTACTAAAAACAAAGTGTTTCTAAATTTAATGACATTCATTCAAATAAATTAAATGACAATGCACTTTACATATATAGGACAGTAATTATGCTGAGACGGTTGCTTTCACAACATTAACCTCATGTTACAAGGCAAACATCTAACTGCCTGAAAAGAACAGAAAGTGATGACACCAGCAGAACACTTGACTATTGACTCATGCCGTCTATTTCTGACACAAATTTTGTTAGGTATATCGAACTACGGACCTCCACGTTGAACAATTACACTAAAGAGTACCCAGTGTGTTCAAATCTGACCTGACAAAACAGCTGTATGTACAGTAAGAAGTTGCAAATAAAACAAGGCTTGTTTAGCAGGTAGCAAATGAAGAGCCAGATATTTCGAAGCCAAAATTAAAGCATATATTGTTTTAACTTCAGCGTCAGGTGGCCAAGTCGAAATGAGTGATAATATTGCTAAGCATCTACTGAATGTATAAATAAGCCACTGTTTGCAAAGAAGTATAGTTCTTTATGCTTACAGCTCATGTCTGCTGCCCTGAAGCAGCAAAAATAAAGTGTCTCTTAATGTTATAAATTTAAAAAATATCAGCCTTAAATTGTCACAAGTAATATTTAAACAGAGGTCATTAGAAAAACTAGTTTTACTAAAAGGACATGGACACTCCTGAGCTGCACCACCATCTAATAAATAAAAATGCAGGATGTATGTTTGCCCTTTTTTCGCAGACTACCCTCGAAATCTGAACAGGTGTTCTGCACAGAATTCACTTGCCCTATTATATCAGTATGAAGTCACAATACGGTGCATCCTGTGTGCCTCTGTGAGATCCTCCTGATTGAATTTGTTAGCTCAAATGAAATTCTATTGACTAGTATCGCCACATCTCCACCTGCAGAAAGTGATGAGTTAAACAATATTCCCAATCCAGCAGTGTGTTTGTCTCTATTGTGCCTTTTGCATTCGGTGCAAATCACAGACTGTCAGGGTTAGTAGACACAAGTGTGCTATATGCACCTTAATGACAGACAGATGAACAATATAAGACACTCTGAAACTGTGACTCTTTGAAGAATTCAGCATTTTTCAAGCCTTCATTGGCAAAATAGTTTCTCCATTAAAAAGCTGTGAAACTGCAATACATGACAGTTTAAATGCTCTGCCTCGGAATAATCATTTTTGGATAGAGGTATACTAATGTAGTGTGTGGGTGATGCAGAGGTGCTTTACTCTTCTCTGACTGTACTGTCAGAGAGACGCTGACTGAGGACAGATGGGGAGAGATTTAGCTGTACAGTATTGCTTTCCTCCAACCAAATCAGAAAATCCATTCAAGCACATTAGCACAACTGCTAATTGCTAGGGTCTGTGTGTCTAATTGCACACATTGATCTGTCCACAACCTCCCCCAGTTGAAATGGAATTGTGAAATTAAAGACCTTAAGTGGACAGATAAAGGTTTTTGTGCCACATTCAGCCACATGATTTGGAAATAATGAATAAAAGCATTTGCTATAGAACCTGAATGTGTAGCGCAACGGTGGGTTTGATCAGCTACAGCCTCTGTTAGGTCTCTTTAGCTTATAATGACACATGTTATTTAAATTCTGTATGAATAATTCAAGTCTAGGAACATGGATATGCCCTCAGTGCTAAAGTCAGCATAATCTAATCAGTAGTGTAGTATGCATGTGTTCATTTAAACATCCTGTTCTCTTAACCTTCCACGAAACAGTGAAAGCCACTGTCCACAAGCCAAAAATAGCCTGGAACACATTTGTTAATCCAGCCTCAATGATCTCATTTTTCATTAGCATGTCAGATTCAGCATGAAGTGTTTGGAACAATATGATGCAATGTTGCTGTACTGTTTATAGTAATGTGATCAAGGACGTGCATAAGGCCCGGCTAAAGATGCTCAAGCAACAGCTCCTTTTCAATTGCTGTATGTTTTCTGTTGTGGCTCCATAAATACAAAGAGCCAATCATTGCAACCTTGGTATTATTGAGGTTGTATGAGCACTCCCGGTGAGTATTTTAAAGCTGTGGCAATAATAATAAATGTATTCACCAATGGGATTTTCTGTGAATAAAAATCTTGTTTTCAAAAAATACAAAACTTGTTTGCATCACATTGTACAATACTGCCTGACTGTATGCTATTACATGAACCAAACTTAGCTAGCTAGCTCGCTGGCTAACATATAGGCTGTGATGAAAGATGCTGCCTGGGAGAAGAAGAGCTGAGGGAGGCAACTAGCTTGGCAGAGCTGCATCACACAACCAGCAGGTCAGCTTCCTGAAGCACTATGATAGAAATGTCAAAAACAACAATTTTGATGTTTCGATCAGCGATTAATACACAATATGTTGTATCCGTGCATAGTACTATAAATTAGGCCCATTTATCAAGTAATGTGACAGAGAGTGCTTTTCTGAAGAGAGAGTTGGAGAGCCAGGTGATCAAGTAAAATACTTCTAATAGCTGTTGTGGAATATGGGATGGTGAGGCCTGAAAAAAGTGATTATGTATCCATTACATTTGGTAATTGTTCTGTATCCAACATACATGTAAATTTACATCGAGAACTAGATATAGCCTTCTTCAGTCTAATTGCTCGGCTTCACCAAGAGTCAATTCACTGTCAGGATCACATCCATGAAAAGTCAGCAGGCTACACTTAAGTCTTCAGCTGTATTTGTGCAATTTTGACAGTGAAAGATGAAAGTTGATGATTCAGTCGGTCATCTAGAAATGCAAAGATTACAATTGTTAAATCGACAAGTATACACTATAAGGTATATGCTATTGCAAATAGTAGATCTACCGTTGAATAAAAAAGGCTATGGACAATGGCATTTTTATTTCTGATTATAAGAATTTGGGTAAAAGTGAGGCACAGCTACAACACTCCAGAGCAGACAGTGAGCGAGAACATGCTGAGCATCGGCAGACACATCCGACAGGTACATATGAGGGTGGTAATGGCAGAATGTGAGAGAGTTCCTATAAAAAGGCTCCGTCAGTTGGATAAAGAGAAGCATAGATACGGGCCTTTTTTCAGGTTAAAGCAAGTTAAAGCCTCGAAAAATGCATGTCATTGACTGTGATTAACGTTCTTGCTAAGAGTAGCTTCAATCAGTGTGTCAAGCTCATGTAAACCTGATTCCTAAGTTTACATTTGGAATCAGGTTTACATGAGTTATGATGGGCAATTGGTAATTGGTTGAACTTAAAAAAGTTATGGACCTGTCAATCCTAACAGACACACCCCAAACACACTGATCAAAGCCTCCTCATGAATTAAACCTTTTTTTTATGATTACTATCATTGCACTGACACTTGCATGTCAAAAAAAATAATAAAATCTTAAAATCTTGTAGGAAAAAATTTATTGATGAATAAAAATTACTGGAAAGTGCATTAATTTTATGAAGTGAGTCAGACAAGGAACCTATACTATAAAATATTAGCCTTTTTTCCAGTGCAACAATAAAAGAAGACTCCTAAATCCTAAACAATGATATGACCCCATACACATGAAGAATTCTATTTGGATTATGTCAAATATTAATGCTATCATCGACAACTCAAATGATCTCTTTTTGTCTGTATTTCAACACATTGGAGCATGTGAGCTTATTGTTAGACAAAGTTGACACAAAGTAAAACGTACACTCTTGCCTTGGGTGGTTTTGATGTCCTTATTTAAACCTGTCATGGCAACAATGTGGGCCCCAGGCAGAATATAGCCCGTGTCCTCAGGCAGAATAAACAAAGTGCTGCTGTCCACCCCAAAAAATGATTTGTTTTCACATATAAAGAAGCCTCACAGCAGTTGTCTGGCTTAAAGCCACATATGTAATATAATGTCATTTATTTTTGTAGCATGTAAACATGAAGTATTCTTTGTCCCACTGGGGCGGATGCTGGATTTCTTTGCTTAAAGTTCTACCTGTCTCTTCCACCTCCTTAACACCAAGACTCTAAATATGTAGTTTAGCTGCGTCTTTCTAGAAGTGACCCATTCTTAGAGCCTTTGACTTTACCTTGCACTTTCAATGAGCCCTGCCTCTTCATTTTGCTTTGTGTTCATCCCCAAACAATGACATCATCCATCTAAAGCGGTGTGCTGCACAACTACCTCCATTCTGACCTCTAATTGGCGAGGCAGTGTGTGCCCGAGGGAACATTACACTGCATTCCTAAATGGCTACTATGGGCCACTGAACAGGACATTTAGTTAAAGTTGGTCATTCTCCATCCCTGGAGAGCCAGTAAAGAGTTTGCCACATTGCCTGGAAGAAAAGTGCAAAGACATACAATGTGCTATAGATGACAGGATTCCGCTGTGAGGTCCCTGGATGCAGACAAGATGGCAGGCCACACAGCGTGGAGCTAAGTAATGCCCCACTGTATCTGGCTAATAAGCTGTAAATAAGCATCTGAGCTCCACTCCCCTCTTTTTCTCTGTATTCTTTCTAGCATAATAAGAAAACATTCACTTGGATCAACGTTTTTTTGGGGGGTTTTTTGAACGGCATGGGGAATGGGTCCCCCTTGGTGCATCCCTTGTTTTCCAGAATTACCTTGGCACAACATGGATGTAAATTACAGACAAGACTTCAGCACACTCTAAGTGAACCTTTGTTTTCGCAGTAAATCAATGAGAACTCCTGCTGGCATTTTCCTTTTCAAAAATATTGTAACTCAAGTTGAGCAGGATGAGGGATGTCAGAATTGTCTGCCATACCTGTGATGTGGGTCCATGTTGAGTCTGTTCATTTACTTGTTTTATTCAATCAGGAATCTAAAAAGAAAAAGACTAAACATGCTGTTTTTCATCTCTGGCAGGCTGGAAGTATTGTTAATCAGAACCAGTTTCATCAGTATGACAGGAGGACTGCAGCCTGTTATGAACGCGACCAAGCATTTCCTGCAAATAGAAGGAGTTAACCCTTTAAGACCTGAGCCTCAAAATGTCCGCCTGGTCTTTTTTTCTTATTTTGATTACAAAAAGGTAAGAAAATGTCCTGTAAGTGCTTGTGCCCATTTTTTCAGAAGAAACTTTCACTATCTGGCAGTTATTTACGATTTACTGCCTATTATAAGAGTTACGGTAATTTTACGATAATTTCATCCAGCGGATTCCTGGGGGGGGCACAGATGAAATTACCATAATGACCGTAATGACAATGTCGTTGCGCTTTACAGCCAATATAGTGTCATTACGGTAATTTTACGGTAATTTCAACCAGCGGATTCCTGGGGGGGCACAAATGAAATTACCGTAATGACAACGACGTTGCGCTTTACAGCCAATATAGTGTCATTACGGTAATTTTATCCAGTGGATTCCTGGGGGGGGCACGAATGAAATTACCGTAATGACACCATATTGGCTGTAAAGCGCAATGCCTCAGCTTTCAGAAAGCGTTTGATTTTTTTCTGATCGCACAAACGGTGACATTTACAGTATTCCAAAGTGCGCTAGCCCAGATGATGCACTAGGACTTAAAGGGTTAAACCCCTCAGGTTAAAGCTTTTTTTTAAAAGGTTAGACAGTTATCCTGTGCTTCACTGCATTGCGAATTTGTCCAATTTATACTAAAAACACTTTGAGAAGAGGCAATGACTCTTGGTAACGGACTGATTTGATGTGCTCATGCCATTAAACATCATCTAGTGGCCTATGTCATTAAAGGAGTTAATACCTCTAGAATTTAGGCTATGATTGTATGACTTAAGGTGAGAGAGTTATGTGACTAACCCTGGCCGTCTTTCCAAGCCGATTAACTTTGGGGCTCTATTCTATTTGTGACACAAAGAGTGCCTCATCTCATGACTAAAACCTTTGCACTGGTCATTCTCACCTTTATCGATGATGAACCTGAACAAACATACAGCATCATGACCACATGCAGAGATTAGTTAAATAAGGTAGTGGTTTGTATTGAAATCTTTTTTTTGAAAGGAAGTCTTCTAGGAATATCTAAATATTATGAGTTAGTAAATACATGTCATGATTACCTATCAGACTTCGCACAGAGGTTATACACAAGGAAAAACTCTCATTCCACTCAAATAATGCTTTTACTGCAAAACTGATGCTGCCTCGGGTTGTCTCTGTTGGTGATTCATTATCATTAGCCTACTGTAGCATACAACTTGGGACTTTTGTAGTCTAATAATAATACCTATGTTATCATTATTATTATTATTACACAGGCTACAGATCATCTGTCAGCACTAATGAACTGCACTGTAAAGGTAGCTATTTGTCATAAACAATAATTCTCCTCTGAAATCATTAATCTGCCTGATAATTTTCTACTTTCTCCACGTGCTTTTAAAAGGTGTGTGCTGCAGTCACTTTCTGTGCATGCACATGGTGGGGAAAAGTCAGGCATCCACGGAACAGAGAAACAGAAAATAGACATTATTTTTTACTCTTATTAGATTTGCCATACCTTCTTGTTGTCATTTTCACTTTAAAATACAAAAAATAAGCATCTCTTTTGTCAGGTGCATGTGTGGGTTAATAAAATAGGAAAGTTGAATATTGTGATCAAAAAGGTATTAATACTATGACTGGAGTGTTACCTAAAGGTTGTGCTTTAACAGTATGTATGTAGCCAACATCTTCAGAATAAACCAGCCTTAGATCAAGCATAGCGTTCAAAAACTTAAATCTAATAATGGATGGAAATAATATGCTAACAGTTGCTCTAGCCAACCTATGGTTTTTCATTGTACACAATACGTCAGACTCCAACACACTGGCTCATTTGAGCTGCAAGCTGTAAATACAACAACCAACATGGTTTGTGTGTCACATAAACATTTAAGTGGTCAGATAAACACTAGCCTACTAGCTTCAGTGCTCTTCGCTTTATATAGCCGAGATCAATGCCAACTGGACCATTAAGGGAAACGGGGTCCATTAGAGACTAAAGACTGGATACTTTGTGGTGTAAGCGCACAGCGAGAAGTGCATCTCTGCACCGAAGATCTTGCAATTTAGAGGGGCAGAGTGAAGTTATTTAGTATTTGGTCAGACTGGTGTATGGTTCTCAGTGCATCGCTGTGGGGAGAGAGGAATTTCTGATAAACCAACACTGCAAGTTTGGTGACAAAGCCTAAGAAAATTATTACCCTAATCTGCAGCTCAACTCTATGAAGCATTTTGGCTTCTTACAGCTCATTATTGGTTTTACAGGCGGAAGCTTTACGGTTTTGGTTCACTCTTAGCAGCTTCAGCTGTTCTGAAAAAACACTGTGCACTATCTTCCCAGCATCAAATGCACAACAGCCAAAGTTAGTAACTAGCTGGTGAACACAGGACAGTGTTTTGATGCTAAAAACCCAGATATTTCCCTCAGGAGTTGGTCAAGACCAAAGCAGGGGGTCAGGACTTACAATCAGAACATTGACAAAAGGGAAAACAGCAACACAAACCAATGGGCAACTTTAATATCTTTCATTATCCCTAACTATATTCTAGCAACAACACATGAGCTATGTACAGAACCAAAAACAGGTCACAAACACTACACACCTAAATGAAGGATCTGAGTATTCCCTCCATCATTACCCATCTCTATGTACCAAGAACAAAAAACAATAATACTATCAATTAATATAGTTTCTATGTTTTTTCTAGTGAGGTCAGTACAGCCGTAGCCTGACTGCACGTTCCCTTTAATGAAGGTGCTGACGTAGACTCAGTTCAGTGTGGGAAGTGAGTGTCTCCAGAGGCCTGAACTATGAAACAGGATTTGGGGTTAGCGATGTAACTTCAGGTTTAACTCTGGGTTTTCAGGACAACATTAGTGATTCAGTTCTTACAGAGGCACATATATAGCTATCTCAAATATATATAGTTATCTCAAATATAGCAGGCAATATTTTAGATAACAGACTAACGCGTATTAAAACATTGCCTTCTAACCAATCAATTCTCTTAAAAATAGTATCACTATTCCCAGAAGATAGTGCTGAGAGGGTCTCTGAGGAGGGCAACAGTTTTTAGAGCTGCAATTGGCTGCAGGTTCCCTGATTCTTGTAACAGCACAGAGAAGGAGGGGGCTAGAGCTCCAGGAGCAACACACCACAAATCAATGCGTTTTTTTTCCATGCATACATCACATATAAGGGAATGTAACACACTAAACAGTCACTTCCTTACTTTAATACTGCAGTTTCACTGTTCTAACGGCATGGTTTCCACTTGACATCAGCTTATCTTGTCAAACACATATTGGCTTTTATCAAAGGCTATTAATGGTTCTTGATGGTCCTGCAGGGGAGGAGGAGGAGGCTTATGGGATGTGCTTTTAATTTTTAAGAAACACAAAATGCTGCACTTAGCATCTTGTTTATGTTATGTAAACTTGGCCAGTAGAATTTAATTTCACACTCTGGGTCATATGCAGCTTTCAGCACCTGCATTAATGAAAACGCTATTGTATCCAGCACAGAACTGTCTCTTAATACATACTGATGATTAAGCACTTGAAGGTTTGGCTTGTGTTGTGAAGGAATCATTTATTTTTTAATGAGAGAAGCTCAAGTTTTCTTTTCCAATACACTAGACCTACTAAGAACCAAAATGTAAATGTGCTCTCTCAAGTGAAATCATTAAATCTCTTTCAGTCTTCAACACTGAAGTGGGATTTTTTTTTTTTATCATATTCTTTTTTGACAGCTTGTTTGACCTGCACACACATCATAAATACCATATGTGTAAATTGCATTTTATATTTCTACAAGAACTCAATATAGCTTCATTAATTGTGACTCTAAGGTGTTCTGTCTACAGCTCCGGCTGAAATGCTTAAAAATGCTGACATTTTAATAATAAACTGGTGAAAATATTGCTCTGCTTCTTGTGTTAGACTGAGAATATTTTACTTTTAAATTAGATTCAATTAGATAAGTTAGATGCACAAAATGTAAGTTTGCGATCATTAAGTTTAGTTTTTAAATCTAACTAACATACACATGATTTTAATAAATGGCCTATATAGATAAAAACATTCAATAGGTAGAAAAATAATCACAATAACACAGGTGCTTTTAGGAACAGAGAAACTGATTATTTATCATTCAATGATGACAGGTAAGGAATCTGTTGCTTTATAATATTTCATTTTGAGAAGTATTTAGTCCTATTGAAATTAC
>OMNN01001612.1:0-13813 GCA_900302755.1 Chromis chromis | reverse complement strand
CCTATTGAAATTACTGTGACTGCAAAATAGCATTGAAATAAGCCAGTATAATAAGTAATGGTAATAAATAAGTGTTGACATTTTAATTAGCCGACACTGGTGATGATGATTTTCTGAGACATTTTCTTTTGTGAAATGTTCATCATGTACATCAGGGTTTAGCTACACCTGATTGAAGTGTGTCACGAACTACTGGTAAACCCAATAACCGTAATATTTAAAATATGAAACTCCACCTCCCTACACTAGGGATATTTTTAGTGTAATTCATTTGGCAAAAAAGAGACAAAATGCAGTTAAAGCTGCAAGCAGCGTCGGACGGGCCCTCGCATCCACACGCATGTTGGGAGGTGACGCACGTCGAGGTGTGGTGCATGTCAGTGTGTGCTCTACATGTGTACCAAATGTCATGTTTGTAGGAGAAAGTAGTAAAATATCTCATTTTTCACCAGGCCTGATTTTTGTGCCAAATTTGGGGAGTTTTTGAACGTGTTTAAGGGGGCAAATTGGGGTTCAAAGTGGTGTAAGAAAAAGAAAGAAAGAAACAGAGCAGAAACAAAAAGGTCCCTTTCAGGCTCGGGCCCTAATAAACAAAGTTAAAGTTTTTTTTATATATAGTTACCATGAACACAATAATTGTGTAGTGAAAATCTGACGTATTGACTGTACTAATCTACATCAAAATCTAACGACAGCAGTGTGGTTCTTTGCAACATAGTCTCACTCCAAAATGTGTTGTAACTACTTTGTTATTAGTTTTAGCTTCACAATAAAAGCTGTAACATTGAGAGGGGGCTATGCTTTTCGAGTTCCTTGAGATCATGTCATGTGACTTGTGAATGTCACATCACATGACCCATATCAGAAGAGCAACAAAGTCTGCATAAGGAGGCTTTTTGGGGGTTTTTTTATGTAAAAAAAAAAATGTAGTTAATGCTACAAAAAATATTTGATTAAGTTTAGGCAACAAAGGTACTGGTAAGATTTAGGAAAAGATCATCCATCCATCCATTATCTATACACCGCTTTATCCTCTGTAGGGTAGCAGGGGGGCTGGAGCCTATCCCAGCTGACTTAGGGTGAAGGCAGGGGACACCCTGGACAGGTCAGCAGTCTATCACAGGGCCACATAGAGACAGACAACCAAGCACACTCTCATTCACACCTACAGACAATTTAGAATAATCAGTTAACCTCAGCATGTCTTTGGACTGTGGGAGGAAGCCAGGGCACCTGGTGAAAACCAATGCAGGCAAAGGGAGAACATGCAAATTCCACACAGAAATACCCCAGGCTGAGATCTGAACCCAAGACCTAGCTGTGAGGCAACAGTACTAACCACCATACCACTATGCCGCCCAGGAAAAGTGCGGTTTACTTTCATTTCCGGTCCCTGTCTTCTGTCACTCTGTTGTCTCATTTGCTGTGGCAGTTTGCTTTTCTCAACACAACAGAAATACTTGGGGAAGTTTAGCCACCAAAGCTACTTAGTAAAGTTTAGGAAATGGTTTGGGTAAAATACACCTTTGCTAACTACAATGCTCTGATTACTATGGTGATAAGTTCCACCAGATGAATAGCTCCTAAAAAAAATGAAAGAATCTTACAATTTAACCACCCGTTTTGTGACAATATTGCATTCTGAGCTGTGGATTAACATATTTATTGAAATGTTTTTGGTGAGACTTTGGGATGTTGCTCTTTGGCTCTCAATCAAATTTACAAGGCCAAATTACATCAAACTTTTAACTTGAATTTTACCTTGGATTGTGGCACATTTAGTAACACTTATCTAACTTCAGTAAAGTGCTGAAGATCTTAAACTACACTTTTCGACGAGACACTTTAAGGTAATTCTTCCATCAATACTTGTGACACCTGTTGAACTACTAAATTACCTTTATGACACATGACACAACCATTCAAGGCAACCATGCTTTTATCACTTCAGTATCACTCACTTCACTTTGTTCAGTCACTGAAAACAAAATGAAAGAGGCTCAGTTTGCAGGCAAAGTTAAATATATGATTATTCTATGCATGATCAGATTCTCTATAGCTTCTCTATGTTGTGTGTTATTTCATACCTCTTGGGGGGTGTGTGACAAGTGCAAACATGCCGGATGACTCGAATGCAGCAGCAGCCTTTGTTACCTGACATAATGAGACCTTCGCTAACAACCAAATGAATTGCTCGTCTAATGAATCCCCTCGCTGAAAAGACCCAGCAGCTCCTCTGTGTCTTCAACAATAGGAACAAATTTGCCAGTTGTGACCTTTTCAACCTTTCCTATATTTTCCTGTGATAGCACGGACGAGACCTTTCTGGTAGATGAGATTGCACTGGGTTGACTGTAAATTAAATGCAACTGCTATTAAAAGATGTCCCTATGCACAAACTAATTCAGTCTCGAGCTCCGAACTCTCATTGTACATTCTCGTCTCTTTGGAACTGGCGCAGGAAAGGTATAAAGCTTTGCCAGGAAAGGCTGGATCAGAGCATTAAACGACAATAAACAGGCTCTACAGTATTCCCTACAGAGCTCAGCAGTGATTTGTGTAATGCAACAAAAGAGTAGATGGGTTGATTTTTTTTTGTTTTTTATAAGTTCCCCGCTGTTGTGTTATCTACTTCCAAATGTAAGCGATCAAGTGTATTAATCATTTTAATCCTTTTTATTGTCATGTTAATTAAGAAATGGGAATGGCCCAATTACACACCTTAATTAGCAAGTAAACACACACACAGCAAACACACAAACAAATCCATTCCTTCATGCGGCGTTTACCAAGCGACTCCTCCTTCTGTCTTATACACCACATCTGTTACAGGGTCTCTGCTTTTCTTCAAGGTGACTAATTTAATTTCCCTGATTTGACTGACCTTTGCCAGAGTTGTTTTGATGGCAATGATTTCCTGTCCCTTTGCTTCACTTGCTGCAGCAAACAGAGCAAGTGTAGCGGTCTGGTTTATGTTCCTGGCTCTCAGATGAAATGTGAAGTGAGCTGTAAAGAGATCCTTGCGTGTGGCTGAGGGTCACTATGGAAGGAATGAAGCCTTTTGAGACAATATATTGCAGTTGTGTAAAATGCTTGTGGCGGAGGGTTTGGGAGTCCCCTGAAATTTTAAACAGATATTAACAACTTTTATGAGCTACATCCAAGGGTCACTCCTGATTTTGTCCTGTGTGACTGAAAAAGATCTAGACCAGCATCAGTTATGAATACAGAGTATGTAGGAGTAGTGGGTGTCCATAATGGCAGAACTGAAGAAATGATATGCTCAAATGCAATTAACGCTAATGCACTATATTTATTGTAGACTTCATCTAATAAATCTTATCTTGCCAACATGCTCTCTTGAGTTTTTATTTTTTTATTTTCAGTAATGTAGCATACTTATATCTAAACGCTTTTCTATTAGGCACTGCATTTATTTCTATGTTGTATAATTTTTTTTTTACAGCGTAATATCTGGTCCCTTCAGGATTAATAAAACTCAGTCTTATTTTATCTTATTTGAAAACTTAAGGCATAGAAAAATAAAAAGCTTAAAGAACATGAAGTTTAGTACAGATATGATCTTAAATGTCAGATGACCACGTATCCCTGCACTGAGCAATTGTTTAACAGCTGCATCATAAGATTCTCACATTAAAGGTAAAGTCAGTGATTCTAATCCAATTTACTTTTTGTCAAATTCAGTGAATATCTCCTTGTGGTTCACTAGCCGTTTGTTCTGTGTGGGCGCTGACAAAAATTAAATAAAATACTGTGTTCCTTCACAAGGCTGGCTCTGTAAATGAGAAACAAACAAAGGGACTTACACCAGTCCAGACAGCACTATTTCAGTGTGTCCTGTGCATGATGGTGTTCATCCGCAAGGTGGGGGAAAGGGAGGATGGAATAAATAAATATGCTAACAAGCTAAATATCAACAATCTTTCTCCAGAATCCCCCGTCAGGCAGCTTTACACTTGTGGCTCTAGATAGCTCTAAATAGGTAGTTCTTTGAATCTGTTTACCAGCCAAGCAAACTAATGCTTGTTTGTTTGTTAGATTTTTTTTCTATTATTGGCATTTTTTTCTGTCATGCCTTCATCATTCCATCACACATCTGATTCAATGTAAAGAGTCACGCTGTTAATAGTGACATAAATTTAAGATGAATTACATGCATGTGTGCTTTCCTATGAATCCTTTGTGATTCTGAAATGAACTTGATTTCAGCGTGGCTTCATTTGTTAAAGATGTAAGACTTTAAACATAAATACAGCATTAATACAGCAGCAAACTACGATTTGCTATGTAAAGATATACTGCAGTAATAGCATCCTAAACAAAGAATGAAGTCACACATCCAATGCTTCGGTAGCTGATCCAGCCATGCATGTTAATGCATGTGAATCCCTCGCTTTAAAACTGTTGGCCCTCTCTGCACCTATATAAAGACTGAGTGTGACCTCCCACGCCACACTGGAAAAACAAATGTGCAATCAAGCATTAAGCCAGTGCCCCTCCCCCCAAAAAACAAAGAATTTAAAAATAAAGTGAGTCTCAGTGTGAGAGTCTCTACTGCCATTTTGTCTCTCTTTGTGTGTCTGTTTCCACATATTCTGGGCTGTACATGGGTCCACTCCAGTCCAAAGGTAGAAACCGTAGAAACAGACACACATTGAGTGGAGCAGACATGAGCCAAGAGAATGAGGGGCATGTTAATGAAGATAATGTTAATTGGGGTGACAATCACGTGTTATAGCCATTCTATGTACTTTACAATGCTAACGTGGATTAAGTAGGGTAGGTAGGTACTTTATTGATAAGTTCTGTTGTTGGACTATTTTTGGTTGGCTCTTGTGTTCACAACCTTTAGGATTATAAAAAACAGTGAAAAGAAAGAGGAGCTGTAGCGGAAGTTCCAGTTTGTTTTGGTCTGAGATGCTGGTGCTCTGCTCCAATGTTTCTAAATGTTGCACTCAACCTTTAAGAAGTTTGTGATAAATGCCATTCACAAGGTTTTTTTTACTTTCAGCCCAAAACTTTTATTTGTCCCCTTTCTTTCAGAATGATTCCCTTTCTAATAAAAAAAAAATACACATGATGATACCAACCATCTATAGTTAATAATAAAGATGTTCCTGATGGTGAAAAAAGAGTGTCACAATGAGCACATGATCACCCACAAATGTAATATTAAATTTCTCCAAAGCAGTAACTTTTTTTTTGCTGCGTCACCCCCAAAAAGGTACCTTATTAACAAAGGAAATGCCAGCTTATAGTTCATTGTTCCACTCTCCTTTGCAGTGAGATTACTGTGGGCCATGCATAGTGTTCTACCCACGGGAAGAGTGTCTTTAACAAAAGGCCCGTCTATGACAATGACCTGCATGGCAAGCAAGTGTTTTTGCGCTTTAGCATTTGAAAAGCACTGGGAGTTTCATGTCTGGCAGCCTGCACTCCAAATGCTGAACTACATCCAAATGTATTTGTTTTACTGATCTGAACGCACAACAGATAACAATCTGCCTTCCTACTGACATAAAATTAATGTTACAAGCAAGATATGTGCTGCACTGTAGCTCACAGGCATCAGTTAAGCTTCAGTTCTACAGTTTCTCTGTTCATCCTTCGCAACGCCTCGTCAGTCATCATCAGTCTGCATTTGTAGCACATGCAGTACTGGTGGGTAGTAGGTCTTCAAGGTGTAATATTCCTCCTAATAAACCAATACTTAGAGACTTCCTTAAAATAGCCCAAATGGAGAATCTCTAATATGATGCACACATTTCTAAGAAGCATTACTCCTGTATAGATGATTACTTCGTTTTAAATCGTGCTTCTATGTCAAAAGCTAAAATCATATTTTGCATTAGCTGGTGTGTCATAGCTAATGGGCCATTTGTTTTGACAGTATATAGCTTATGTGGATAATTATTTGGACCAGATGTTTTTGCATGATTTGTGGAAAGAAGAAAGATGAAACACACAAGATGCTTCAGTAGGGTGTTTAAATCATTTTTCTTACTTCACCTACCAAATTGTGACCAATTACAGTTATCCAAAACCAGATTAGCTGACTTGGCAAGCTATTTAATTGGGTGGAATCTATTGTTTACTGTCAAGAATCTAAATCGGACTGAGACCATGCAAGAAGACTCTGTCATGTCTTAGTTTCAACTGTTAGATGTCTTCATTATTGTAGTAAGCATTGTTTCGTAGGTTTTAGGGCACAGCACTAATGAACCTCTTCCTCCAACTTACTTTCTGTGCTTCTGGTGCCTTAAAGTGTTCCTTTTCAGTATCAAGTACTCACCCCCTGTAGGCTTTAAATGTAGCTGCAGCAGTAGTCCAGCTGACATGAATTCAAGCTGACCACAGCCGCTGTTCTCCATGAAGAATGAAACTGCCATCTTTTAACAGCCACCTTTTAAGCCCACAGGGGTGAACATATAATGTTAAAAAATAGATTTCGGGTGACGTAGTACCTCTGGCAGAAGATGTTCCTATGTCTTGTACCTGACAAAAGCTCTAGGCAATAAAAAAAGAGGGTATGAAGTGACTTTTCCTGTTGATTAATTTGTTTACACTGTTATATATATGCTATGTAAGTATTTGTCCTGGAAATCACACTAGGGCATCCGAGTATAATAATCGCACATACTAGTTTTACCATCTATCCATCCATCTATTCATCCATCCACCTTCCACTTTTCCAGGGTCTGGTCGCAGCAGACTAAGCAGAGCATTCCAGACATCCTTCTCCCCACAAACCTTTTCCAGCTCCTCCAGGGGGATCCCGAGAGGTTCCCAGGCCAGATGAGATATCGAATCCCTCCATTGAGTCACGGTTCTATGCTCGTCGGGTCTCCTCCCAGTTGGGTGTGCCCGGAAAACCACCAAAAGAAGACACCCAGGAGGCATCCTAATCAAACGTACAAAGCACCTCAGCTGGCTCTTTTCAACATGAGGGAGAAGCAAATCTACTCCAAGCTCCCTCTGGATGTCTAATAATATCTAAGGCTGTGCCAGACCACCCTACGGAGGAAACCTGTTTCGACTTCTTGTATCCGCCATCTAATTCTTTCGGTCACTACCCACAACCATAGGTGAGTGTGATTGTAGACGTAAATCGAGTGCGTCGCCTTCTGGATCAGTTCCCTGGTCATCAAGATGGTCCGGTACAAGGCCCACATTATTGTTGATACTAACCCAATCTGTCTGTTCATCTCATCATTTTCATGCCACTCGTAAACATGATCTTGGAATACTTTGATTAGAGCAGCAACTGGCAGTAAACCCAAAAGGAGCAATGCACCATCTTCTGGCAGAGAAACCCATGAGCTTAGTTTTACTATTGGAACAAAAGCTTCCTCTCTTCTCATGTGGGTGTTTACAGCCGCGATAGCACCCAGACTCCTATGTCACTCAGTACATTTGCGTGCACTCAGTAAACCAGGCTACTCAGAGAAATCAGGTTACACAGGTAATCAGAGAATGCTTTCACACCCACTGTAACCAGGCGAAGCCATTGAAAGTGTCTCAGTTTAACAAAATATCAAATGCTCAGCCTGCTGAAACTAATTTAGTAAGACTGCTAAATGCAATTTTGTGTTTCAATTTTAGTCGGGCTTTCAATTGAATTATCTGACATATAAGAATGCACTGCTATGTATAATTGTATATCTTTTCATCTGGTCGCTCTGCTGTCTAAATGTCTTTGTCTGGTGCATGCATACATATTAAAATATTGGCTTGAAAGCTCGTTTAGAGAAGATATATCAAAGAGATTGGCATTCTCCAAGAGACATCTAGTTTCTGGTTTACATTCTGCGGTACGGTGGGGCTCTGACTACTTATAGCGAGTAGGTCTTGAGTTCAAACCTGGTTGGCTCTGTGGGTTTTCTCCTAAATTGGCCATATGTGGGCAATGTGTGTCTGTCTGTTTGTGTTAACACTGTGATGGACTGACTGCACCCCGCCTCTTGCCAAATATCAGCTTAGACAGGCTCTGGACCCCCATGACTGAAGATAAAGCAGATATAGGTAATGGATGGATGGACGGAGACCTGGTTACAGAAGTGCACAGGCAAAATGTAACTAAACACATTGTAATTGCTTGCTAGAATTTAGTGGCATTGTGTAATTCCCAGCATAGCTCCACTCAATCTAACACTGCCTCTGGATCTAATTAGTCATTTGTGTCAGTGTAAAAGGTGCCAGTATGAAAATCCAGCATCAGGGCTGACTGTCTACCACGGTGAAATGTGTGACTTCGACATGTCTATGGTCATTCCCAAAGATTTAAGGACTTGATTGCTTTACTTTATCTGTAGTTCAGTGTGTATAGTCCAGAAAGACCATGTGCAACACTGGAAACATTAATCGTTTACAAGGAACAGGTTTGCCACATATTCTCCAACACCTGCCACCAAATCAGCCACACCTGCAATATTACAGCCTGTTTATCTATCTGCCTTTATATTACCAGTTCCATATTCTCTTAGCAGGGTATGACCTGTGAGTGACAGCTAAGTATATTACATTTTATTGCCCGGCATTGGAAACGTGGTGCGATAGGGCTCTAATCGCGGACAGGCAGTGGCATTCTTTTACATGGCGAGTAGCTGAGTCAATGCAGGGACAGCTGATAGCAATAATCTTTAAATGGGGGGCATTTATTTCTGAGCTCCACTGGCCACAGCTGTAGCAGTCGTTCATCTGGATGGGGATAAAAAAGCAGCAGCAAGGGGTGGTAAGTCAATTTTAAAGGGTCGTGCAGGGGCAATTTCTTAGACACAGGGGCAAGGAAAGGCAAACTGGAAACAATATCTGTGCTCCAATAAAGCTCTGCAGAGTATAATGTCCCTTTGCTTGACAGGATTGAAGTCTCAGGACACCACTAACCTTGAGACCCAACATATCAGACTGCTTACCAGTATATTTAAAAAACTGATGCAGTGACAGTTGCATTTTTCATCGATGTACAGTCACTTCACTCCAGTGCTCCACGGGATGGCCTTTAGCAAGAGCCTTGGTTATAAGTTCCTCCACAATCCAAAATGCAAATAGGTTGTAAAAGTCCAAAGAACAAGAGCAGTTGTTGATAAACCTCAGATCGTTCAAATACTCTCTCCAGGAGAGGATATTAAAAATGTCCTGCTCATGAAATGCATACAGTCAGGTAATTTCCTTGCAGGATTTGCAGTCCTTCCTCCTAAACAGGCAGCCTATCTCCGCATGCAATTAGATGAGCAGCGGCTTGATTTGTTCCATTTCTTTAATGTTAGTCGCAGCGCCTTTAACAGTTCTTTTGCATTCTTATTGCCCTGACTCGAGTAATAAAGGGCTTTCTGATACTTTCAGGTGACTTGAATGTAAATTTACTACTTTATTTATCCCTCCATCATGAGATTGGTTTTGCTTGAGGCTATGATCACTGTGTGCGAACACCAACATAAAATGTGGAGGCACTACTTCACTCAAACAAACTAGTTTAAGATTTACCACACAGCCTGACCATTTACAATATAACAGAGTTGTTATTCCACAATCTACGGTTATTGTGTGTAACTACTCTATTACATATTACAAACCACAGAACACTGGCTCTCTAAACTCAGCTGTCACCGGCATGAATGTTGACATCTCATTTAAAATCTTATGATTTCACCTGAGCCAGGATGTTTCTGCATCCTTCTTCATAACCACTGCACACATTCACTCGTCAGTGAGAGTGAGGTGTCTTTCCCAAAGAGAGCGCTGGAGTTCCTCTGAGTGTCAGCCTACAGCCTATTAAAGCACTGTCAGGCAGGAGGTTTCAGCTAGAGAGCTCATACCATTATGAGTTGCCCATGGCCCTGTGAGCCGCTTCAACCACTAGCCACAGAATGCCAGGTGATTTAATATGGCCTGAAGAAAGCGGGTCTGTATGGATAATCCTCCCTCGCTCACATCAACAGCCTCTCAGTATTCTTTATGCGCCTGTTCTCTATTCACTCAGCTCTTTGGGGGATTGGATTCTGTAGGAATCAACATTGTAGTTTAACAGAAAAACTGGGTTTAGTGCGAATATTTCTCTGTTAATTATGGGATATTGGAGCTGATATATTCATTTCATCAGTGGTGCTTGACAAGTCAGCATTGTCAATACTCTGTTAATGCATGTATGTGATTGCTTAGTGTTGCAAAGGGAAGGAAAAAAAATATTTGCAGGTTTGCTGATGTTGACCTTTAAATAAAAATCTGAGATCAGTCAGTGATCCCCAGATATGATGAAGGAGAATTTCCGATTTTCCTTAATAGCTCCGGGGTTGTCAATAGTAAACACATTGCAGTCTATCCCTTTGGGGAATGCTATGATTACAGGCAAAAAGTTTCAGCCACAGCATGAACAGCAGCATCCAGCTGAGCCAGGTCCCAACTACCACTGATGGTGCTCTGATGCTCTCCTTCACAGTCCAGAAAAATGCAGATCTAAAATGTGAAACTATATGAGAGCAGACCAGGAGCTGACGTTCTATCCTCATGACCTAATACTTACAGTATATGCCTTTATTTCCTCATCTAAAGCATTTATGCTGCAAGACTGTAATTATTCTCTATTTAACAGATACTTCAATACCATGCTGTGTGTGGACAGCTAAGTGCAGGGCTCTCCCACCCTCAACAATAATTATTTTATTTACAGAATTAGACATAATTAACTGTAGCACCTCTAGAAATTCTTTACAGGGGTGTCCAGAAGGGGGCACTGAAAATGTTGGGGTGGCACGCAAAAGCCATAACTGAATATCTGGAATTCTATTGTGCTGTTGTAGCATAAAGGCTATATCAGTAAAATAGGAAATCATTTAACTAATATAATAATAATCTAACCTTTATTGATCCCCTTGGGGAAATTCCTTCTCTGCATTTGACCCATCCTGTTCAAAGTTAACCTTAACTATACATACTGGGAGCACTGGGCTGCCGCGGTGCATCGCCGGGGAGCAGTCAGGGGTTAAGGGCCTTGCTCAAGGGCCCACAGTGGTGGTCGTTCTCACTTTCCCACCTCAACCTCTTGCCAGTCTGGGGACTCGAACCGGCGACACACCGGTTACACAATATGAATATGATTTTATGAACAGACTAAAAGAGGTACAGTTAGTGTTTTGGTTATTAGGGTGACCATTTCAAAATAGTCCAGTAGAAAAGATGCTGTGGTATATCTGAGGTGAAAAGTTAACCCTTTGGCAAGACATCCGTAGTGTATTTATGATTTCCCTTATACTAAACATTCTGTCCATGTGTGATGATAATTTCTTAAACTACAGCAACTTATGGTATTGTTACAAGGAGATCGGTAGCCACATTTTGGTAGTTACTTTAATGATTGTAGAGGTCACGTTCTGTAATGCATCCACATAAGCAATAATGTCATTGCTGCAAATATCCTCTTGTGGAATAGAAAAATCTCCCTAAAGGCAAATTATTTGGACTTTGACAAATTGTTCAGACTTTTAAAGTGAGAATAATATCCAGCTGTGATGGAGCTCAGGATTCAGGAGTGTGTAACAAATGATTTACCTGTAGCTGATCAACTGTGACTTGATGTTTGACAACTCACCTGTCTGCAATGTAGGATACACATTGGAATTAACAGTTAGATTCTGATTAATCCTGTCTCCATGTTGGGAATAGTTAATAATAGTAATGAATTTAATGCTGTTGTTTCACATACATAAATGCACAGCTCTCTTGCTTTGGAAACATATGGATACTGCTGCTGTCTGATGCTGAAGTTATTTAATAAACTCAGATGAAAGACTCCTAAAAAGTATGTCCTTGTTGCAGTAAAGTAAAATCTTTATGGGCATTTCAGTTTATTAATAGATGTGTAATTGTAGAGCAAAGCAAAGGAGGCAAAACTCGTCATACATGAAAAACACTTTGTAATTTTAGAGAGGTCTGTGTTGCGTTCTCGGTGATGTTTATGGACGAACCACACAGTCCATCTGGCTACTGCATGGCATCATTGTTAGTCATCTAACAGTGCTTTCACCTGCACTCGGACATTGTAGTTGCACTCACTGAAACATGGACATTGGACATTCAGTGAATGACCTATCAGATCTTGGGTGGCCCCAGTGATATTTCAGAGTTGCCTGTGGCCCCTCCTGACCACCCTTAGAGGTGCCTCTGCATAATAACAATCTTCAGACTTTCTGACATTCAAGAAAAGTAATAACTTTGCTTGAAAATCTGCCACATTTAATTCTTAGATGCCAAGTGCCTCTGACAGAGAACATGTCAAATTAGTGTCCAAGGCACTTAAAGCTCTTATTGTGATGTGAAGGGCCCAGCAAGCCAGCAGGCTTTGGACAGAGTCAAACTTCTGGCCAATGATTACAGCTCTTCGTTAAGGAGTAGGGGAAGAGAGATTTCATTATTTCAAAGAACAAGCAGAATTGTCCATTAAGGAACATCTAAAGTAGAACTTAATTAGTTTCAGTGGAGGATTTAAATGTCACATCTTGGTTTACATGCTGTCTTCATGGCCTTTTAATAATGCCAAGAATAGAAATGTGGGATCTCCTTGAAAGTATTGGCCAGCTTTTTTTGTTGACAAATAACAACAGCTCCAATCCAAAATCTCTAAAAGTATCAGCTTGGAAATGTTTTAGATGAGAACCAGTTCAGAAAATTCTGTCTGAATCTTATTTCCACCATCAACCATTTCCAATGGGCAGAGACCAGTGAATAAATGAAGAATACTACAAACAGTGATGACGACACACTGCGAGACATGAATTTGAACTGAAGTATAAATTATAATGAACACACTTCTAATGTTTATATTCCGTGCACTTAGCTAACACAAAATGACTTACAGTGAATTGTCAACAGGCAGAAACACTTGCAGAGATCAAAGCTGTGACCTCTTGGCGACACGACGGCCTCCCTAACTGCAGGCTCACACTGCCAACTCATTTGACCAAAATTATAGAAAAGCCTGTGGGCCTGAGTGTGACTGTGAATATAAATCATGAACATGCTTACATGTAGTCAGTCTCATGCTGCTGAATAATAGCAGGCTTTTTATGCATGCCTTATTAAATTGACGTGGTGTGTGGACATGGGCAGGTGCTGCCAGCGGGATGGCGGTGTATAAATAGGGATAGGAAGCCATTTAGAATGCCGAAAAGGTCTCAGGAACATGACTTGGCATCGCATTAAATTCCTCTGTTAGGGATTTCCATCTTACAAAAGATAGTAGCACCTAGCGATGCGAGCTATGAGTACCTTGAAGTATAGGTACACTTGTAGGTACCTGAGAGAATGTTTTTATTCCTAAACTAAAAGTCCTGGAGTTAACCTGGTCTTGTCATTTGACATCTTTTTTTTTGCACT
Organism: Chromis chromis; assembly: GCA_900302755.1. Lineage (NCBI taxonomy): Eukaryota > Metazoa > Chordata > Actinopteri > Pomacentridae > Chromis > Chromis chromis. The sequence continues at coordinate 424 of OMNN01001612.1, read as the reverse complement.
TAATTTCAGTGTTTTCACTATTCGGATTACATTGTTAAAGAAACCCAGCAGCAGCACTGTAGTATATAAATGCAGGCAGACTCTACATAAGGACACTCGACAGGGGGATGACACTCGCTGTCATATCATTAATTTAAACTGCTGGCTGTCGCTTATTTTGGGATCCATGCTGCAAAAGAATCAGTGACATAAATAACCAGAGTAGGATGCTAATGTTCTCTGCAAACATCATCTTCTGGATAAGATTCATAACGAGGATGCTTTACACTTATGTGCAACCTCAACACCACTCATGTAGTAATTAATCAGCTGACCAAAAGATATATATATTATTAAAGTTGTAATGATCTTTTTATCATTTAAAGTCAAATCGTGCCACAACAACTCTAACATCCATTATGTATAATACAGAAATGACTAAACA
>OMNN01001610.1:12747-31119 GCA_900302755.1 Chromis chromis | reverse complement strand
TTCCCTGTCTCTGTCTTTGTCTCTCTCTCGGTCTCTCCTCTTGTCTGTGTCTTGATCCCTGCGTCGGTCTCCCTCAACCTCCCTGCGTCGGTCTCCCTCAACCTCCCTGCGTCGGTCTACCTCAGGCTCCCTCCGTCGGTCTCCCTCAGCCTCCCTGCGTCGGTCTCCCTCAGCCTCCCTGCGTCGGTCTCCCTCAGCCTCCCTGCGTCGGTCTCCCTCAGCCTCCCTGCGTCGGTCTCCCTCAGCCTCCCTGTGTCTGTCGCTCTCCCTTCCTCTGCTGCGTTCTCTTTCTCGGCTACGCTCCTGATCTCGGTCCCTCTCCCTGCCTCTGTCCCAATCTCGCTCTCGGCTCCACCGCTTTCCCTGCCCCCTGTCCCATGAGGGCCTGCCAACATGAGCGACGTCCCTCTCTCGTTCTCTGCGGCGGTCCTCGGACAGTTCCCTCTGTCTCTCGTCGGAGGGCTGCGAGGAAAGAGGACCCAGTTCTCTGTGTCCTCCTTCAAAGCGGCTGAAACGATCTCCACTGCGAGGTTCTGAGTCCTCACGGGTGGTGCTTACCCTCCGCCTCAGTTCAGGAGAAAGGCGGCGCCAGTGGTCGTCCCTGTGTAGCTCTGGGCTGAGGGCTCCGATGCGACTCGGAGGACCTAGAGGGGCCTCTGGAGGAGTTGGCAGCAGTGGACCACTGTGGCGAACAGGTCTAGCCTCATCCGAGTGCCTGTCGAAGCGGTACCGCTCTGATCCTCCAAAAGGCTGAGAAGGGTGAGGTCTATTCTCCTGAGGTGGAGGACCTCTGTGCTCCTCAAAAGATCCTCGGTGTGGTGGTGAGGATGGTGGTCTGGAGGCCCCATACTGGCTATGAGGACTGAAGAGCTGTCCACTCATCTCACTGCTGGGAGGTGGACCTCTTCTGTCCTCATACTGGTTGAGTGGAGGTCCGCGGAAACCTGGACCTGGCGGAGGACCCTGATTGTCTTTAAACATATGGAAAGTGTTTGGATTCTGGTCCACGTTTAGCTTGAAAGAGTTATTAGCAGTGTCTTTGTTATACTGCTCTGCAGGTCCTCGAGGTTGGTCGACCATCGGAGGTTGAGCCCCGTGGTCTCCATACTGAGATGGGTGGGCACCCCTGGACCCTGCAAAGATGGCTGGAGGAGGAAGCCTGTTATCAAAGTGACCAGGTGGTGGTGTTGTGAACGGTGGAGGAGGAGGACCTCTATTTGCAGGGAAATTAAAAGGTGGTGGAGGCCCAGTGAATCTTGGTGGGGGTAAGCTGTTCTGTCCATCAAAATTAGGAGGTGGGGGGAGGCCTGGAGGGGGGCCTTGTTGTCCAATGTGCTGAGGGGGAATGGAGGGATCAAACATTTGGGGAGGGGGGCCTCTCTGGGCCAGTGGAGGGAATGGCGGTGGTGGTCCTCTGGGTGGCATGATATTCTGAGGCAGTGGTCCAGGAGGGGGCTGCTGCTGCTGTGGCGGCTGCGTGCCTGGCCATTGGTTCTGATATGGAGGGTATGAAGATGGAGGTGGGCCGTACTGCTGACTATTGTCACCTTGTATTGGGGGAGGACCGTGTACAAGGGGAGGAACGTGGATGGGTGGAGGGGGCCCCTGTATTGGAGGAGGGCCTGACAATGGAGGAAGACCCTGCATGGGTGGTAGTATAGGAGGAGGCCTTATTAACATGTTTTGTCCCTGTAAGGAATGGGGAGGGGGGAAGTTGGACTGTGGGGGAATGTCAGCTGGAGGTCTGTACTCGCCATCGAAACCTGATGCTGACATGGGATGCGGCAGGTGATGTGACTGAGTGTCAACTATTGTTGCGCTCTGAGTGAGTACAGGGATTGTGGAAGTGTTTATAGGTTTGTTGTAATAGCTTGTAGTTGGTGCATCTTGACTATTCTCCTCATATTCAGAGTCCTCGCCACCTTTCAAAATACTGGCAGCATTTGGCCAAATACTGTACTTGTCCATCTCCGTTTCTGCCTTGATTGGCTCAGCTTCCTCACTTTTCACTTCTTTCTCATCCATGTAGTTGACCTCCATATCAGGTTCCACTTCCTCTCCTAACAAAGGAATTGACACCTCGGGCTTGTCGGAGTCCGTGAAGAGCAGCGTCTCACTTTTCACCTCCTCTTGAGGAAGTAATGTCTCTGAGCCTTGTGAGGAGTCTTCAAGTTCAGCTGGATTAGGCAGCTGTGGCTCTTGCTCCACAGGCTGTGAAGTAGGAATAGGATCTGTTGACTCAGCAGCTGCCTCCTCTTTCTCCTCTGGTTCATCAGAAGGTTTCTTGCTGCCTAAAGCTTGTCGAGGATCCCTGCTCTGTCTGGGATCTCTCTTCTGGTTGATCAAGGGAGCAACTGACGAAGACTTCACTAGTTCTTCAACCTTTTTGCCAAGTTGTAGTAGTTGACTATTAGCCAAAAGGGATTTGGTGGGTTGAGATAGGAGTGTGTTTGGAAGTGTCAATGAGGCACCAGCGGTTGCTGTGGATGGCGTTTGCTGTTCTCCCTGTTTCTGCAATGCCTGATCCCCAATCTGTTTAAGGCTCTCCAGGATCTTTTGTGGATCAGTTATACATTCAGTAGCTGCCTTTGCTTGGCCTGGTACTAAAGTTTTGACCTCTTCAAAAATGGAGTCGTCCTCTGGGTCATATGCAACATCATCAGCTTCACTAGCTATCACCTCAGGCTGCCTCAAGACCACAGGTTTGCTTACTACCTCAACAGGCTTCTTAGGTACATTATAGCCCCTACTAGGGTCATACTCTTCTTCTGGGTCATATGGTCGGTCATCTTCATCATCCTCTACCGGTGTCTCTTTAGAACTTTGCGCAAACTGCCGCACAATGGGGTCTAGCATTGTACTAGTTGGAGCAGAGAGTTCTCCACCTTGATCAGATGGAGAGTTGGAAGCTTCTGAGTCATGCTTTGTCTTCCCAAAAAGAGTTTTGAGAATGGTCTGAAGAGGAGTGGCAGCAGAAGTGGAAGCAACAGAGCTGGATGAGGATGGGGAGTCCTTGCCAGTAGTAGCTGGAGCTTTAACTGAGGATAATAGGGAAAGGACGGAGGAGGCGGTCACGGTGCCGGAGGTCTCAGAGGAGCTAAGTGGAGGTGACCCTGGAGGAGTCGTGCTGAAGGGAATTTCAAGACTCTGTCTTGTGTTTCTCTCTGCTCTGACTGAGGCAGGTGGCTTTGGGAGGACAGTTTCATCTGCATCTTTGGTTTGAATCTTGGACCGTTTCTCCTCCGTTTCTAACACAGCACCGGCACGCTTTCTGTCCTTCTGGCAGATCAGCAGCCCCAAGAGGAGGTTGGGACGAGCTGGTTCAAGACCTGTGAGACAAAAAAATGTATAAATTGAAAAACACTTGCAAATATAATTTCACAAGGTAAATGGCAATTAGTTTTTACATGTCTAAAAAAAAAGGTCTCAGGTGAAATGAGAGCTTTGAAAAACGATTATCATGGTTCAGACAAAAAGAGCATGTACTACATAAGGTTTATCGGCCATAAAACCAAAGTTCTCTGAAGAGCATCCTTTTATACAAAAATAAAAAGTCAATGGTGCAGCCAGTTTTCTTGTCTACATCTTCACCAGTTGTTAAACCTGCCGACATTTGCTTACAGTTCATTTGTGCTGGTTATTAATGGAATGTGTAGCTGTACTACCAAATATAACCAACACTGACTACATCTAATAAAATCATTAAATCATTTGGCAAAATAAAACAATAAAAGAAAGCCTGCAACAGCAGGTCCAATAACTATGATAATGATTATGATCTGGTTAATCCATAATCGAGTACACACGTTTCTATAGAAATTTGATTTGTGTTTATCACCAATTGTTCGTGTAAAAATCTGAAGATGGATAATTGTATTTTCCAGAAGTCTCATTTATTACAGAAAAAAACTTTTGCATCAAATAAAGTCTCTCTGTGATACAATATGCAAAAGAAGTTCTACTAATATTTGAGACTCTGTGACGCTGACATCTGTTTTTTTGTTGCTGCAGCTGCATAATCTGTGTGGTACTGTCAGTCTCTGGTTGCAAAGTTTATTTCAAGTGATGATTCTTCAGTTGGGAGGGCATGTTTAAGAGCATCTTGGGTTTATAACAGTGGTGCAGCATATTACTATATGAACAGCAACTTAGAATAAAGTGACTGACCACTTACCTCACAGCATGTACTGATTATCGTATTAATTAATGGTTTCATTAATGCTTAAATTGAGCCAAGTCTTAAGAAACAACAGGCTGAGACTGGCCTGAAATGGCACCAACCTGCGATGCAAACTTTCTTTATTGGAAATGTGTGATACAAAGCCAAATACACAGAAGAAAACACAGTGGCTGTTACATGCACAGAGGCGTTTTCCAAGGAGTGTAAGCGCCCCCTACAGTACAACCTCAGTAATTAAACAAGCTCTCATTTCAACCTGAGCAAAAACTACATCAAGCATACTCACCACATATATAGAGATAAAAAGTGACACAATTTAACAGGAAAACATTAACATAAAGAAAATTACACACAAGAAACCACAATGTTATATTTGTGTATCCCTCTAAATGCTTACCTGGCCCATCAAACGGTAAAAGTTTGGAGGGTAATGGGTCCTTTGAGCCCAGTGGGATGAGATAGAGGTCTTTGATGCGGCGATTGTTGTTAGCCACTACACCGAATCGTTTTCTGCTGCTAAAGTAAGAGAAGAGAGAGACATATGCCACCTCCTCTTCCTCTGTGGCTGGGTGGAAACGAATCAGACAGAGTTCCTGAGTGAAAAAAAGAGCAAAAAATAACTATTTAGTAATGCAAAGGCATATAAATTAAAAATCCAGCTTTCCTACAAGACACTCTTTCGATAAACAAACCTTAGAGAGCGAGGTTTTCAGCTTCCCGACATAGTCCCACACTGTGCTTGGAGATATCCGGCCTCCGACATGAATGGTATCTGGCAAATCCTGCACAACATTGACAAAACTATTAATTATGCTTTTGATTTATTAACTTAAAGTATTAACCTAAAACTGTAACTATTACTCCTATTACTAACTAAAAAAGCTAACAAAATATTTATTTCAGTCAAAATTACCTCTTTCAGGTGTTCAAAGGATCCTGAGACCAGGTAAGCCTTGGTCACAAACTTAGCAACTGACTGCATGTTGATGAATCCTTTCCAAATCTTTTCTTGACCATGGAGGAAGATTGCAGTTTCCCCCTCGAGAGGAGGCTCAGATCCACTGCAAAAACAAAACAATTTTCCTTTTAGACAGGTTTGCATGCATTTTCTTAATGCAACATGTTAAATCAAAGTTTAAAAACCCGTACATGGGTTATCATGAGCAGATCTTTCCATTAAGAATACAACAGCAGCATGCCGTCATACTCTACTTCAGCATTACCCTTTCTGCAAACTTAGAATATTAACAAAACCAAATTCAACATATATTGGTAATAAACAAATACTAATACATAATGAATTTTAGGGAGAAACCTTGGTATTAGTTCATTTGAGGAAGCGTGATGAGATTGAGCACCTTGTTTTTGACGGTTTGGGCACAGCCACTGAGGGCGGCGGAGCTGGGGGCATCGGTAGTGGTGCCTTAGGCACGGCCTCCACTGAAGCAGTAACAGGAGCTGGGAGCAGCTCTGCTGCATTGCTGGTGGGTTTTTCTGGAGCAGTGTAGGTGACAGTCACCCCAGAGCTGTGCCTGGCCATGCGTGGGTCTCTGCGGGTGATGGTGACAGAAGAAACGGTGGGGGTGATTGGTACAGTGGCCTGGGCTGGAGATGCCATCATGTCCTCCTGATAGAGCTGTGGCTGTGATTCTGGAACTGCTGCCTCTATGTTGGATTGGTAGGAAGAAGGGCCTGGGTGTTGGTGTGTTAAAGGATCTTGGTGTTGGTGGGCCGCAGGAACCTGTGGCTGGCTGACAGGAGAGACATCCCCTGACCTGGATGAAAATGAGTCTTGTCTGGTAGGCTTAGTTTCAGGCTTCTTGCCGAGTCTGGCTTTTTTAGCTGCAGGCTCATCTTCCGTCTTTTGTCCTATGGGTGAGATTAAAAAACATGAATATAGTAAACTGTTGCATAACAAATTGTGTTTAATCCACTGGAAGAATATTACTCTAACACCTCGTATCGGCCTCTTATTTACCTGTGCATATTTTACAGTTGAGGTCAAACAAATGAGTCCTGTGTTCAGAAGTGGTGTCTTTGAGCATGTTACTGAAAATGTCTGGCATGCTGCTACTGTTCCCCTCAGCAGCAGAGGACTGAGCTGAAGCTGAAGGAGTTAAACCCAGGTCATCTTGGTCCTGAAAACACATACAAGGAGATCCAAGTCAAACCTTACATGAACTGGAACATATGATAACCGCTCATGTAACCACAATTCTTTATTACTGTGATGGCAGGTAAAGCTTGAGAAAGAGAGTGAAAAGAAATATAGAACCGGAAAGTTGGCACATAACTAACTTGTAATACCTTGACTAGTGTATTTACTTTGCTAGTTTTGACAGATTGTGCACTAAGGACCCCATGCAAGGTGAAAAGAAAGTGTGAAAGTTATAGAAGAGCAGCTTGCCACCACTTACTGTAGCAGAAGCCATGCGAGAAGATGAAGTGGTGGCAGAGATACATACATCTGCATCAGAAGTTGGTGGAGCATCCTCCATATCCATGCTATGGGAGCCAGAGTCATGCCTGTTGCCCAGTTTGGACTGTCCTGAATGGCCTCTTGCACTTGGAGACTGAGCATGCAAAAGAAAAAATAAACAGTTGCAACTTTATGCAAATACTTTCATTAAATTTAAAAAATATATACTCTATTTTTCATACAGCAAATCCCAAAAGGAAGCCCTATGACCATGGTGTTGAGTTAAAAAGGAATAACATTTACCTCAGAAGCGTCAGGCTTTCTCCACTCAGATATCTCTTTGGAAAGCAACTCTTCAGCACTTAGTCTCACCAGTCGGAAGGGAGTCACCTCACCGCCTATTACCCTGTAGAACAAGCCCTAAGACAGACATACCATACATCTCAACATGAGGGAAAGTATTTCAGGCTGGAGGCAATGCCTTAACATTCACAACTCTGTAAACACAAGATATGAACTCATCTGAAAATCTAAGAGGATGCGTGTTTCAGTTGACTCACTTTGTTTTTCGGATCTTTCAGGTTGAACATGAGGGACCTGTATTTGTTCTTGTACTTGCTGTCAGTGCTAAGGCAGAGGTTAAACATCTCCTTCTCAATGGCAACTGCCAGTCGTCCCACCTCACTTTCTGTCATTTTCAGATCATCACTGTCACTCACCCTGGTGGCAAGGAACACAACAAAAATTTACATTGGAATTTAGCCAACAATGTACATTACGTATTTTAGAAACAACAAGGGCATCACAAACTGGGCTTTGTCAAAGACTCACCTCTTATAGAGGATGTCTGTCAGCGAGCGGCGGATGTTCTGCCTCATCTGGTTGTTGGGTGGAGGCGGCATGGGAGAAGCAGCAGGTGCCGACGCTGCTGGATGCGGAGGTCTGGAGGATGAAGAGTGGCTTGAAGGTCCTGATGAAACTGGAGATGAAGGGACTCTGGAGGATGAGGAGGACTGACTGTGGGAACTAGTGTCCTTTTGTTGTGGCTGCTTCTTAGGAATGGTGAAGTTAGACTTGGTGACTCTCAGTGCACCTGTGACGTGGATAGGACCTGGTGGGAATTGAGACTGGGTACGGCTGGATGGTGGGCCTGGTTTCTTGGACTTTGCTGCAGTTTTAGTTGGGGGTGTCGCAGCTTTCCTGGACGACCTTGTGCTGACAGCATGAACCAAAGGCTTCTTGCCCCTCGAGGAAACCTTGGCTGCTTTAGTTGCTGGACTGGGCTTCTTGTTTCCTTTGCCTGGTGTTGCAGAGGCTGAGGCGGCTTTCTCAGGTGCTGGAGCTGCTTCCTTCTCCTTCTTCTCACTCTGCTTCTCTTCTTTGGGAGGAGCTGGAAATCAAGAACAAGATCCAATATTTTAAAATGTCATCCTTTTCAATATCAATACATGTAACATGCAGTGTTATTTGCCAGAATACAGATATAATCCCAATCCTCACTTGACAACTATCACAAATCAGTGACTACAATACTGAGTATTGGGGCACATTATGAGATGACTATCAAATTAACCACTGATAAAACCAGAATCACAAAATGTAAAAACAAGAGGAAATTCTTAAAAATGACAAGTCATAAGGCAGTCACAAGTATTTGTGTGCACACATAAAAATAGTTTTGAAATAAACACAAAGTTGACAACGGAGCAAATAAATAGTCCCTCTTTATTTGTTGCAGTGACAGCAGATACATTGTGCTGTTCATGCAGGTCCTTTAAAGAAGTTCTCCCAAATATCACTTGGGGGTGATGATCCTCAAGAGGGGCTACTGAGTACTTCCTCGAAAGACAGGTTGATCAACCCAATCCATATATCCATACAGGACATAAGGAATTGATAGCAATACTAGCTCAAGCAACTTTGTGCAAACTCCAACAATGAACTTACTAGCAGCAGTCACTGAAAATAAGGACCACAAATGTTGATTATAAATAAAGATTATCTCACTTGAATATGAGACAAGCGGCCTAAACCAGCTACCCATTGGCTATAATGCAATGCCACGTGTCACTGCTTACAAAACTATAAATGGACTATGACATCGTTTGCATAGAATAAAAAAATATATATTTGGGAATTAAGATGATTATCTACTGAATCTAAAACCACGAATTTAAAAATGTATTCAGATCACAAGATTAACTACAAGCACAACCAACAGTTGATAACTAGATGGCCTCAAAAGCAATTAGGTGCAAGTCTTGTTTATGGTTCTGTCCTTCAATAAATTATGAAGAATTCCATGCATAATGCATTTGGTTAAGGCTTCAACATTCACACAGAAATTTAAAAGTCTGTCCCTATTTGAACCTTGAACTCACAACTTGTCAAATCTTTCTTCAAACTGTCACCTGCAGATGCTACAGCACCATGGCCATCATGTTAAAGCATTAACCCCACATGACTCACTATAGACCTGATGAATGTATAAACAAGAATAATTGTGTGCAGAGCAACAGTATTGAGACCCAAAGCAATCAGAATCAGCTGTTCTCTAAAGATAAGCTTTCACACCAGTTACGGAACACCCAGCAATATAAGTGCTATAAATGAGCACATCAGTGAGCTATAATGTCCTCCTGTGGACAATACAACCATCAGTGACCATACTGATCTTCTGAACTCGCAGGCAGCATTTATATAACATTAACTTGCAATCCTATCAGAGAATATCCTCAGAGTTCCTTCAATGAGCCTTTTATAAAGGAGAACTGACAGACAATAAAAATGTCCACATTTCATGTGCTCCCTTAATATGTATCAAATCTCATCAGGTGCAAAATGTGTGAAAAATGTTGAAGATGATTCTCTCTTCTAGCTCTGTGCGCTCAGCCCAGGTCTTCAGCTCCCATCTTCTGATGTGGCCTTCCTGAACTTCACTGCGATTCTCCAGGTGGTCTGGTCTTCATGGCAGAAGCTCTCTTATCCAGCAGCTCACCATCCAAGGCTCTCGAGCATCACATCTCCATAGTGTGTGCAGATTTGACAGTTGTATATGCTTGTTTGAGCTGAACTGGTCAGGATATCCTACAACAAGCCAACACTGCTCACATAATCAATCGAGGCATCCAAAAATCTGTTTATCACCTTTTATTTTAAAGCCAGTTTCCCACGAGTAGGGAATCATCATATTCAATATGAATCAAAAACTGTGAAAAAAAACAGCCTGTTACCCACAAAATGAAGGGCAGAAAAAAACAAAGTTTGTGCTGAACAACTGATACCATCAGCTCTTCACAGCTTAACATCAACATGAGGGACACCTACCTGGTGGAGAAAGAGGGGAAGGACCTTTTTGGGACCAACAGCTGAGGTGATGAACCCAGGAAATGGAGAGGCAAATAAAGCAAGTACAGTGAAACACGTGCACACAAGCTCGCTCCAGTCATCACGTCCATACATCCCTGCTTGACGCTCTGAATTTAAAATTACCGTCCTCCTTTTCGTTTCTACCATTTGTTCCTTCCTAAGTTTTCATACAACCTGCAATTGAAGGTGTTTAAAAGGGGTTCTCCATCGATACAGTAGGGCACTTCCAAAAGACTACAACAGAAGCTATATCAAAAAAAAGAGGGATTCAAATAAATGCAGCAGAGGCATCCAGACCTATTCCATATTAAGGGACCCAATCAAGAAACACTGCATTTCCTCTAATATATCAGCGTCATGTGTTAGACCCTTGAAATGTCTAAACTCTTAATTTGAATGAACACAGGCTCATGCTTAAGAATTTAAAGTCTCCAATCCAAAGCAGAGATAACCCTTTTAGAATCATCAGGGTTCATTTGTCAGACTTTGGAAAGTTCCTCCAGAGCCACAGAAGACTCTAAATGAAATGATGTGTGAAATCAGTGGAGTTCCCCTTTCAAAATAAAGGTTTTCTGAATTATTGAATACTTACCAAAACCCACGAATGGCACTTACCTGTTTCACAGCAGCCAACATTTCATTGAGTAACAAAATCTTTACATTATCAAAACCACAAAACCTTTCAAAGTGTAGTGCACAGATGAGTTCATGTTCTTTCCCAAATGTACGGATCATTTCTAAATGACGTTAGCATGACAGCAACCACATTTATAATGGAAGAACAACAATGTGGTTTCAACAACAGCTCAAGACCTTCAAAGAGATACATACACTTTTTGTTTAACACTGTTGGTGATATGGGTGTAGTCTTTTCTGGTGTTACTGCAATGTAATTATGGTCGCTGGACCAGGATGCAGTGGCCGGCGGGGGCGGGTGTTCCTCAGCATGCTCATCTTCGTCGTCCTCATCTGGATCAGAACTGTCTTCCTCACTGTCCGAGTCCTCCTGGTTCCTCTTCTGCCCTTTCTTCCCACTAGCGCCACTCTTCTGGGTGGAGAAGAAACACACATTCAGATATTTTAGCAGCTGAGAGACGATGGTTTGATTAACATAATAAGAAAATACAGAAATGTTTGCCATGTTGTGTTGTAAAATCAATTCCTTCTAAGAACTGCTGCCAAATGTCAGAAAATCTGCCCTTTGTAAGAGAAACAAAATAAATCAATAAGTATTCTTAAGGCTTTTGTGTGAAGTCAATTCCAAGCAAATTAAGGGCATTTCCCAGGCATGGGACTGGAACTCGTACATAGCTCTGCTTGTAGAATCTAACTTTCTGTAAACTAGACATATTTCAGTGAATATACACTCTGTATTGAACTATATTTGGCAGGTATATTTTACTGCTCTGGGCTTGTGAGCCATAAAGTTAATTTCAGGCACAGCCTCCAGTCTGCCCATGTCTCACAAAACAAGTTCCACTTTGTCAGGCTTCCTTCAAGCAGTAGCTCTACAGGTTTAAACACAATGAAGATTGATCCCCTGAACATGACAGGTCACAGTGTATTCAATGCAAGTTATGCCACTTTAGCGTGCATTGTTGTTTACTCACTCCCTCAGGCCTTCAAGGTTTAATATCACACAAGTCCATTTAAATTCTTGAAGTAATGAGACCACAGGAGTTCATAATGAGAAAAAAAAAAATCACTTCTGACAGCAAATTTGAAGACTACAAGTATTGACTGCTGTGGGGAATTTCTGTGGTTGCAGAGGCAAAAATGCAGATATCCAGCTAATAAATAATACAGAATGCAACCACGAAATTAAACATTAAAAGCAAGAATACGGTTCAATTATTATACAGCCTGTTCTATAGTGTTTAAGCATATACATGAGATTTTCCCTACTGCATCCCATCACTAATAACAGAAATACAGGCTATTACAAATGCAAAGAGTGCTACTATATAAGGTTTAAATACACACCTATAGCCTGCAACCAAAATATTTTGTAGAAATAGCGTTATGGCAAATATTTAAAAAAGAAAGGAAAGCATGCTTATCACTAGCCATAGTGCTATAGCGTTGCATCTGTAGTAATTCCTGCATAAAGTCATTACATATTCACTAAGGCTGGGGAACATTAGTAGCCTTATTGGACTCATGTTTAACAATAAATTAGCTTGTAAAGCTAAGAAATTCCTGCTCCACACTTAAATACTAGTCAGTTTATTCTACATGCGGTTCATTTGTCAGTGAAATGATCCAGTGGGAGTGATTAAGTAGGATTATATGCTCTCTCCGAACTCCGCGTCAGAAGGTCAGATACCATTGGAAACCCTCTTCCACCACAGCTCTCTGATGATGAACAGGAGGCGTCTGTGTGGACTGTTTTCAGCACGTGACAATCAAACATTTGTACCCACTTCACGCCCTGACTGGCCGGCTGTGTGAAAGTTTGTGCCATTTTTAATTTTTCAACAAACCGGTGCCAGTTTCATTCTTCAAAACAGCCTATGATAAGACTGAAGTTAAGATGCCAAGCCACTACACTTGCTTATTCTGACTGGCAGTTTAACGTCAACATATTCTGAAATCCGAGCATAGCATCTGCCAGGTACCATTTGTTCAGAATCTCCACTTCCATGTAATTTACCATTAACATCAAAACTTGCTCAGTTCATTTTAATCAAGCCAAGATTTGCCTTCATGTAACATTAAAAAGCCAAGTAAAATACTAAAAGTGGTCTTTTTTCACCCCAAATCCTAAACATGACTGTAATAACACATGGATACGTTCATTTCAGAGACAGGACAGTAAAGTACTTGTCTTCAAAAGTCACACCAAATTTGAGCCAACAAGAAAAAACATTCAGCAAAACAAAATGCACTCAAATACTTTCTCAAATGTGGTCACAATATACAATCAAAAGTCTAAATTATGGCAGATTGGCAGTCGTAAACAACTTCTAAGAAAGCACTTTTCTTTGGTATTGGAGATGTTATAACTGGGCTACCCTGTACAACTTATTTCATTAGGTGAAAGCATCAACATCTCTGCTTTAAGGAGAGGCAAAAGCCACCATTTCAGGTAGTCCGAGTTACCTTTGGTGTGGACTTGTTTTTCTGAGCCTTGTCCTTGTCCTTCTGCTTGGGCTCATCAGTGATAGACTTCATGGCGGCGGCAGCATGTCTCAGGATACAGTCGTTTCCGCAGTACACAGAGTCTGGCTGAGCATTATTGTCACAACCAGGACCAATACATTTTGGAAGAGCAGATTCGTCCTCAGCTTTCTGACTGGTCTTGTCCTCTGGCAGTTCCCCTGTTAGAGTTGTTTTCACCTCCACGTTTGATGCAACTTTGTGCTCTGTGTCTGGTGCTGCTTTCTGCTCTGCTGTGGACGCTGCCTTCTTTTCCACAGTTGATGTGGCCTTCTGGTCAGCTTTTGGTTCAGCTGGCTGCTGTAATGCCTGCTCCAAGTCAGTACAAAATAAAATTAACAGCTAGTGACGGGGACTTGCATTCTGCATAGCATAACAATGTATTCATTTTATTGATGGCAATGGTAACTTGAAAAGATGTGTACAACATGTCTTCCTGTTCAGGGTGTTGTTGGCTGCCTTTTACCACGCCTTTAATAATTCATTTGTCCACATAGAGATTATACTTAATGCCATAATGTTAAGAACAGAGCAGATGTGGAGCCACTGGCTTCTACTTATTGGGTTATTATCTGCATTGTTAAAAAATAAGGCCTACGACCCATGCAGACTCAAAAAACAACCACAGTTGGGGTAATGGTTTATAGCATAAAATAGGGATCAAATCATCAACCGTGGCGTCACAGTAATTATCGGGACATCATCTGACATGCACTATGAAGTACTTTATAACGAAACAATATGTCTGCCAACTTAAACAAAGATTTAATGGCTGGAAACTCTTTAAGTTGATATCAGTTGCAAGGACCTACCGGCTGAAAGATCTTTATCTTCTTTTTTCCAGTTGGATGAGTAGCTTTCTCTATCCTGCCTTTTATGCCCAGGTCCTCTGCTCCTTTCTCTTCAGTTCCAGTAGTTGTGGAGGATGGAGTCCCTGCAACACCCTGAACAGCTGACAGACTGGAGTCTGCTCCACTGGTGTTGGTTCTCTCAGCAGTTGTAGCATAGGTCGTGGCAGCATTTACTGGATAAGAAATATCCGTTTTGGGCTTCCCGATCTCTGCACTTGTAGAGAGGATAGACGTGGCAGGCCTGACCACCTGGTTTTTCTTTGCAGTGCAGTTGGGGCAAATGTAGTCTTCCCCATTTCTCTCCATCAGGCGCCCACGAGCCTCAGTGATACCGACACAGTCCCCATGGAACCACTCCTCACAGCGGTCACAGCAGATCATAAATCTATGGAGCACAGGACATTAGGACAAGTAAAGGTCATCAAAAACTGTGTGGATTTCCTCATACTTTCACATTTGTGTATGACAAGACAAATTGGAATCCACATTGGAAGTGGACACTAATGTGAGAACAAGGAGAAACAAGAAGCATTTATACAAGGGCTGAATGTCGATGCTTCGAAGCATCAGTCAAGGATTCCTGATTTAACACAGATTGTTTGAGTCGAGCATTTGTTTGTCCACGTGACTGATGAGGGAAGCTGAAACTCATTACCGTCTGAGCCTTTCCCTTTAAGGAGGATAGCCTTGTGGGTAACCCATCTGTGACGTAGGTTAAGTGTGGCAGAAGTGAGCAACTCTAGTGTGTAAAAGAATTAATATTACCAGCACGGAGCAACAGCCACTGTAGTGCATGTAGGCAGCCGAGATTAAGTTGCTGTATTCAGCCATAAAGTGTCTCTATAGGACGAAGTTTGTTATGAAGACTTGATCAAATCTGACAGACCTAAGCGTGACTTGTGTACAGCCCAATCATATACACCATGTTTAATGTGGAGAGCAAATTGCCTATGCCCATGCCTACACCATGTCAATTAAAGCTTTTAAATTGACAATGAGCTAACAGTAATTGCAATACACAATGACCATCATAATAAAACATACCTTTTGTTGTGTTTCTGTCGACAAATGCAGTAAAGTGCATTGGGGTCGTAGCCTCCATCGTCAGACTCAGCTGAGGAGGATGATGATGAGGATGAGGATGATGACGATGAAGATGTGCAAGAGTCATTCTCATCATCTTCTTCCTGTGTCTGGGGCTTGCTTATCATTCCAGCACTTTGGGTAGCTTTAGGCTTTGTTTCCTTCTTAACAGGAGCGGCGTTCTTGTTGGCGGAAGCAGGGGCTTTAACAGGCGTAGTGTTCTTATTGGCAGCCCTTTTTTTATTGACATAAGTTCTTATTGGTCCACGTTTTCCCGGCATTGCTGCCGGCTTGTCTACGCTGTCCTCATCAGTCTCATTTTCCATTTTGACCATGTCATTGTTATCTCCATGTTCATTCTCGGCCACCTCTTGCGTCTCAGAGTCCTGCTCCAGCTGAGTCTGTGCTGAATTATTGCTCCCTACGTCTTCAGAGGTGGGAACAGTCTTTTCATCTTTTGTCTCCACATTGTTATCCTGTGACTGATCCTTTTTGACAGCATCTCTACTGTCTTCCTCATTCTCAGAGCTTCCCTCATCTTTGACCGTCAGTCCGCCACCTCCTCTGGTCCGTCTGCCACCTGGAGTTTTCCTTTGAGTCTGCTTCCTTGTGCCACTTCTTGTCCTCCTCTCTGGGGACTCTGCTTTCTCCTCCCCAACCTTATAGTCAGCGTTGCCATCAAAGCTGGCCTCTGAAGCAGTCTCTGCATCTGTTGGAGTTTGGGAAGGAGGGTCTCCACTTTCCAGACTGGGAGGGGCACTCTTTCTTGACCCTCTTTTAGTAGTCAAGAGGAATTCCTCTAGTTTGTCAGTACGCTTGGGCTGTCTGCCACTGCGCCGCACAGGACAGCGGTTTTCAGGGCTGTCGGTCGCTGCCTCCACTGGCATCTCTCTTTTTGCAACAGTGGACCGACGGAAACCCCAAGTCTTCTTTACCTCACTGCTGGCCTTAGAAGATTTTTCTGGCTCCTCTAGCAACTCTTTGGCCACATTCTCATCTCCAGTTTGAAACAGTTCCTTCTGTTCACTATCCCCTTCTCCCAAGCCTGTGAACAAACAATCACGGCATGCAGTCACCAGGTTGTAACGTAACAACATCGCCACGAAACTGATTTTGATTGTGATTTTGTGATCAGGCATACATGATTCAGAACTCATTTGAAATCAGGGTTTTTCCATACACAGAGGCATTTTTGGCAGAGGTTTTAACTAGCACTGAAACAAAGTCAGCTAGATCACAATCATAGGAATTGACTTGTTTAATCAGTTTGGTTATTTAGTGTTTCACCATCTCTCTACTTTACAATTTGCTTGTTAAATGTTTAGAAATGCACACAGATTTCTGCCAAATAAGATCACACTGACTCAATGCCTTTACATGGACTGATCATGCTTACCGTTGTGCGTAAGCAACCCTCAAAAGCCCATTCTGAGCCAGGAAAAACCCTGGAAAATGACTGCTTGACTTGAACATGACCCTTACTTACCCCTTCAATTATACCCAAATTTAAAAAATAAAATAAAAAAAACACTCAAAAGATCACAGAACCTAACACCACATACGTCCCCAGTATTACTATAACATTATAAACGGATAAAAGCACTTTCAAGGTACCTTGAGAGTAGCTATCCATGCGGTCCTGGCTCTGCTCTGGCTCAGGAGCTAGAGAGAGCTCAGGGCTCACATTGTCCTCCATAGATGATGGAGTCACTACTTTCAAACTGAATGTCTACAGTTAAGAGAAAAGAACAAGAGACCGACTATGAGTCACTCTTTTCAGTTCATAATGTGACAATTAAAGATAGGTACCAGAGTTTAGACAGTGCTAGGATTGTTCCATGACTTACAGAAATCTATCTTTCTATTACATTCACATTTCAAAATAACCTTAATAAAACACAGACAGTGTATTTGCACGATACAATATTGAATCTTCTTTAATGCCAGCTATTCTGAGGGTATGCCATGACGTCACTTTGTAATGTGATACCAATGCAATCACTGAGCAGCTTAACAGCCTCACTACAGTTGCTATAAATGATAGATGCAATACTGAGACGGGCAGACATCTTGAAAACAAAGGCCATCACCATAAATGATGCCCTGCATAATATCTTTAACAGTGAGTGCTTTGTGCTCAGTGAAATGCCTAGAAATTGAGTTTCCTAAAAGAAATACAACATGTATATCAAGAACAAAGAGTACCATGAGCTAGTAGTTCTGCTATGCCATGCTTAATATTTAGTTCAGTTTCATTTATTTATTACACATTTGACTTTCAAATTACATTCTGGTTGTCTAAGAGCAGAACTAAAACAAATATTAAGACACAAAAAATTACAAACATATGCATACTTTGTCTTTCAACAGTGCAGTCCCTTAGAAAGTGTCGCATCACATTGCTCATTTCTATTCTGGTGAACCTACTGCTTGTAAAACTGTCTGGATTTTTAAGGCCTGTACCTGTGTAGTTGATTGTTTTGCATATAAAACTATCATGATAGATGTTGAGTTTGTCCCCTACTTAAAAGGATGGAGTTTGGCAGCTTCGGTGTACAAGATGAGGATGAAAATAACTTGTTTGACAGTCAGATAATATCAATACCCAAATTTGTGAAACAGAATTCAGAAATCTGCTATGTTGTTCACGAAAGCTGGATTTCTTTCTGCAAATAAGAATTAAAGCACTTCACTTATGATTCTCCAGAGCAAACCTAGTTAATATTTCATTCAAGACCATCTAACAAAAAAAGCCAATGTCTGTACCTGAAGGTCAGCAGTGTTTCTTCAAACAAAACAAAGGCTTCACATCAGTAAGCTTCAGTCTTGACACAAGGTTAAAGGATCTGCCAGAGAGAGGAAAACACCAGTTAGGATTAAAGGACTCCATGTTTCACAGGAGGGCTAAGATTCAACATAATAGCATGCACTTCTGCAGATGATGCAAACAGCAAATCATATTTATCTTCTGGAAATTTAATACTTGTAGTAAGTGGGACATTTATCATTTTTCACCGACTACTCAAACAAGGTTTTAATTTTATATGATCAATAACAAAGCAAATAATTTGCAGTGTTATTCTAAGCAACTGCAATTGAATGAATGAATTAAATATAAAAGCATGAATGGGACAGTTGCTTGATGTTAACACAGCAAAACACGGAGGGGGTGTTATCTCTGTAAATTGGAAACTTAAGGGGAATAATCTAAATCTTAATTGTCAAATTCATTCGTATACAACTATATCCTCATATTCTGTATTTGCATCTGAATCATGAGTGAGCCTTGCACACTGCACCGTCAACACGGG
>OMNN01001610.1:0-12727 GCA_900302755.1 Chromis chromis | reverse complement strand
GGGGGGGGGGGGGGGAATCCACCCAGAGATTGCGAGTGAGCGAACAGGATTCCTCCAATGGTGCGCCTGTGGTCACGACACCGTGCCACGTGAATGGGGGGGACAACTGTTGCCACGAGAGGTGGGAGGGGCCCGTGACGAAGATTATATTGCATTATAACATAGCACATTATATTGCGTATATGTACACATAAAATCAATTTTCTGACATGTGCAGAAAATATGCGCTATGACATGAAAGCAGGGATTGCAATAGGCGTATTCGGCCGCTGCTGTTCGGCATGGGAGGGAGGCTGCACCGGGCCTTGGTGCACACGATATAACCTTAATTCCCCATTACGAATAATATAAATGTTAGCTTGTGCAATTTCAAAAATGCCTTGCAAACAAAATCCATAACACAAGCCGGAGTGAATTAGAGAAACAAGACCGCATACTATGATAGTAGACTCCTGCACACTCGACGCCAACGATGGCTGCAAATCAACATTCCGCCAAATCACTAAACTACTAGCAGTTAGCTAACGCGAACTATAAACTCAGCGGCACAAGCTCTGTTGAATTACTGAGCAGGGAACTTTCTGAATTACGTTAAACATGCGTTTTTTGTTATTATCATTTTATTCATTTCTCGTCGGTTGTAGTTTCGATTACAACGAAGAACTGCGTGTTGCACAACGTGCACTTGTAGCCAGCCAACCTTGCTAACGGTGTTAGCCACAGCGAGCATGTTTAAGCTAACGGCAAACCCAACCCGAAGCAGTTAGCACTCAAGAAAACATTAAATATACAAATACACAAGCACTAAAACAAAAACACAAGCCATGAGCGACATTTATTCTATAGCAGGAGCTAAATTACACCAATGTGAACGACCGAAGTCGAATTTAATAGCTGTACACAAGTAAACGTCGCAGCTAACGTTATGCGCATCATGTTCAACCTTGCCTCCGACAGCTGCACCACAACAACCCCCAGCAGCATCACAAACACTCAGACACGAACGAATCCAGCAGAAAACCAACACTACGCTATTGAAGTATTAAATGGCTGAATTCTACCCACCTAAACACTTTGAATACCGATGATATGCCCTCAATCTTTCTTCGGTCAATCCTCCATTTTCCATTCCCGTTGGAGCTAACTGACTGCGGCAGATGGCTGACGGTTTATAGAACACGCTCTGTGTCTGCAGCGCCCCCAGCGGCCAGGAGGAGAACTGAGCCCGCACACAAAACAGTGCAGGGTTTGTTTTGACTTGGCAAAGACTAGCAATAAATAACCATCTTCAACTTTTTATTTTATTGGAAATCAAAATGAGAAACTTTTATGATTTTAATATGTCAGCTTTAGCATGGAACATCCTTATTGTTTGTCACAGAATATGTCTGTTTGCAGACAGAAAGAGCTGCAATTTGTCAAAAAATCTTTAATTCTATCTGTCAACACAGAACTGCATAAATTAGATTTCTGATGAGTCTGTGTTTGATGTCCTAATAAACTTCCTCTTCAGGACTTGATGTATAGAATTCCTGAAATATTCAAATGTACCACTGCTGTTATATTTAAGAATACTGTCTGTTATAGTATAAAATTTACATATACCAAAACCAAAAAAACACATGTGCAAGTTCCCAACAACTTTAGTCGACAAAAACGTAAAACTTGAGATGGCCCTGTTTGCGAGCAACAGTTCTTCCAAACTATGTTATATATTGACTTTCAGATATTCATTTCACAACCTATTCACTTGCTCATACCTACATTGATTGCAGACGGCTTGGTAGCTATATAAACCCCAGTGTAAGCATAGAAACAGCTTGTTTAAAATGTGTGTATTGTTATTTTCTTCGCAGTATACAGCAGGCAACAGTAGAATAACAAATAAATTAACACAGAATACAAAATAAGTAATTTACAGACATTTCTGTCAGCAGTCCTCTAATCTACAACTGAGGTGGTCCATAAACATGGTTTACATTTTTGCAGTCGTCAACTGTTTAACTGTTGTCCTTTACACTATGTGTATATTTTGTGACTTTGTGACACTCAAGCATGCTCTTAAGATCTTTATACTGACAGCTCTCTGCATAAACCAACAATCTGTTTATTTAACTGCCCCCCTCTAGTGGTTACTACTCTCTGCTGTCAGTCTGGTTTTACACCACTGTGCACTGGGGGCAGTATGTGAGCCCTGGAAGGCAAACAAAAAATATAAATAAAAATACTTTGAAATATTAATCTGGAACAGGCTCTTAAACAGAACAATTTACATAGACATATCCTTGTAGTAAATAAAAAACAATCTATACATTTACATTTTCAAGTATTGTAAGCTTGGTTATGACAAAGTGACAGCAACATTGTCAGTGCTCTTCTCCACGTCACAGTCTTTGTCTGGTGGTGCAGACACTGGTGAGTCTTTGAGAGAGTTTGGGCCACTGTTAGTCTGCACTAAACTTTTGTTTGGGGGGTCTGCTGTTGGCTCAGCCTCAGGTTCTTGCTGTGGGGCTGTGGCTAGAAATGAAAAAAGTAAAACAAAAAAAATACATTACATCTATGAAATAGTCAGCAGTAATGTGAATGACGATTATACAGGCAAGCAAAGGAGTGGAGACTTTCAGACATGGATTAAGGATCGCTACAAGAAATAAACAGTAGTCTTTGTTTTAATAAATTGTGAATTTCCCCGGTGAGGGATCAATAAAGTTTATCTTAAATGTCAACAAAATGTTGATGCTGACACACGCTGTTACCTGACTGAGTGCAGGACTTCATGTGTTCTGGCCAGTGGGCTTGCTGACAGGGGTAATCACAGTAGCTGGTGTTCCAGCAGCAGTAGAAGATGGCCTCTTTCCTGCAGTTAGCGCACCACTGCTTCTTCTTTGTCTCATCCACTGCCTGCTGCTTCTCCAGCTCCATCTGTTTCTTTACTTCAGTCACCAACCTCTCTCTCTCCTGCTCCAGACTTTGCCTCATCTCTGCCATCGTCAGCTCTAGATTGAACAAACACAAGCATGACCAAACACAAGTACAACTCATAAGGCTGAGTGTCCGTATAGTGTTTCCTTTCTGGCAGCATCTTTTCTCAATTGTTACCAGTTAGGGGAGAACATATGAGCATCCAGCATTATTTTTTCAGAGTGCTCTGCCTTTTCCAAGTGCTTCTAGTTGAAAATCTATGAACTTTTCAGTCACCCACTGGTGTTGTCACTGTTGTTCCTTTTCAGCCAACCAATTATTTCTATCACACAACGGCGGTTAAAGTGGTGAACAATTGTCAAGATACCGTTGTTGCAGAAACAATATAGAAAGCCTTTTTGATGAAGAGCTGGAATAAGGCACTGCCAAACGCCCTCCCAGCACTTTTCTGCCAGACAAAAGCACTACATGGACACACAACTTTACAAAGATATGGCATGGTTAGTAGCTACATGATAAAGGTCTCACCAAGATTGTGCTTCATTTCCGACAACTCTTGTTGATGCAGCCACTGTAATTTTTCTATTTCAATTCTCAGTCGTCTTATCTGTAGGAAAACACATGGGTGCGTTAGGATAAGAAAAGAGTCACCTGCAAAGTCACTGTTATGATCTGAATAGTATTCAGTCTCTACAGAGCCACGTGTAAACACCTACCTCTGCTATTGTATTCCCTGAGGTACTCTTAGAAAGGTCATTGTAGATTTCAGTCATCGTACCTTTGATTGCATCCATTATCTGACAAAAATAAGACCATTTTATTATGATGTGTATTTCAAGAAAAAAAAATAATTTACCAAATTGACTACCAACACAAATTTGGTTCTTTATCTTGTCATCTTCAAGTCCCATTTAATACAGCTGTCAAGAACTGATGTATCTCAGTGTATTAGAAACTGAAATTGTTTCCCCCTGGAGAGATCAAATAAATTGCTAACAGTCCTTGCTAGCAAATGATCACTCATAGAAAGGTCCAATGGATTTGGCCCATTACAAAACAAATGTAAATAAAAGAATTATAGTTACTAACTTTATTTGTGTATTTGGCAATGTCTGCAGCCACATCTGCTGAGGCAGTGGGGATGTACAGGTCTGTTGCTACTGGTGAAGATGTAGCTGCTGTGCCCAAACTGGATGCTGCCATCATGGCAACAGAAGCTGGGCTACTGGATACCAGGGTGACAGCTGATGTGGAAGTACTGAGTGGACTGTCTTTTAGCTGAACAGCTAAAATAAAAGATACTAATAATCAGCAACAATATCATGACAAACGCATTATGAAATATGTAGGAGGTGAATTTGTTACTGTAGAAGTTAAACTGTAATATTCCAACTGATTAGAAGTTTGGTATATACCATGAATATAAACATCTCTAGTCACTTTTACATGAAAGAATCTTGATATATACAGGCCCACATTCACTTTAAAGTCACACATTGCCACTGTGAGGTTTGTGAACAAAACCATGTTATTTACCTTTAACAGACTGCCTGGTCTGATACCGTGTGCTTTGTGACGACTGCTGCCCTGGCGATGAGGAGACTGCAGTCGAGCCATTTCCAGCTGCTTGTGTCTGGGTCAGCACTTGAGCCTGGCCGTGCCTGGGAGATGATGCCTGCACCTGTGTGCTTGCCACAGGTTGCTGGTTTTGTTGCTGACGCTGCACCTTCTGCATGTGCCACTTCTGAGACGAGGTCTGAAACTTGGCAGTGGGATTCCACACCACAGCTCTCTGTACCACTGGCACTGTCTCTCTGGGCAGCAGAGGGCGCTGTTTCTTCAAAGCTGGTGTGGTGGAGGCTGAAGAGGAAGAAGGGGGTGTTGCGGTGGCACTGGACATGGATGTAAGGCTAATGGTGGCAGGAGAGGGAGCAGTGAAGGAGACCATGGTGACGGGAATGGCCATTGGCGACTGCGTGGAAACACTGGAGGGTGTGGAAGGGGCCGTGCTGTTTTGAGATGGGAGTGTCGACGTGGTCAAAGCTTTACCTACAAGAAAAAGCAAATGCATGATTTCCAGTTTTGCCTGTACAAAGTTGCAGATGTTTTCACATGTTCCAAATTTTAAAAATTGATATTACACTCACCTTCAGATTTACCTGCTGTGGATTCTTTAATAGTGCTGCTGTCTTTTCTGCTCCTCTTCCTGTCCTTGCCACCCTGCTCCTCTCCAAGGTCAATAACCAGCTCCCTCTCTGAGTCAGAGTCCTCCACTGGCACAGTCTGCTTTGTCTCTTGTTTCACCTTGTCTCTGGGAACAGGTGATTCTGGAGGTGCTTTAGATTTTTCTGGGCTCTCTTTTTCTAAATCAGTGTTTATTTTCTCTTTAGTTGGGGCATCAGACACTGTTGCACTGGCATCACCTGCTGCAGATTCTGATGCTACAAGCACATCAGCTTTATTCTCCCCTTCTAGGCTTGGGGAAGGTTGGTCTTTGACTTTTGTTTTGGTAGGCTCCTTCTGGGGCTCCTCATTGGGTTCTGTGTCTTGGCCCTCCTTGGTCTTTTGCTCCTCATCACTTGCGTACTCACTGTCACTGGAGTCAGATTTATCAGAATCTTCTGAGTCACTGTGTCCCACACCTTTATATGCATCCACAGAGATCTCATCAATACCTGCAAAACAAGGAAAGAAGCAATCAATTCAATACTTTATATGATTTAGTTACTAAGTAGTGGTTCAAGTAGACCCAAATCAACAGAAAACATGATATTAAAGGCACATCCCCAAAATGTGTTTCATCAAGCAACGTTTCAATGATGCCACTGATATCACTATACATCAACACACAGAATATCTTCAGAAATTACTACAATGTATTTTTTATGGTATCTAAACTAACCTAATTGTGCCTTGCAACTTTCAATGGTTTTGTCCAGGTTGAGCTGGAAACGGCTCTTGATTTGTCTTTTCGGGGAGGTGAGGACTGGTGTGGCTCCTTGTTTCTGCTGAACTGTTTCACTTAGCTCCTTTAAGTCCATCTCTGCTTTACTCCGATCTGAAAGGATAGCAATAAAGAGAATGATCTTACTTCAGAAACTAGAAATGTATTTACTCACAGAGAAAGGACATTATTAAAAACATCCATGCATTTTACAATTTTTATATTATTGTTTATAAAAGATTCACCTAGATTAAGGTTCAGAATGCTTCCTGTTTGTGGCGTCTTCTCCTGTTTGGGGATGCCAGAAGCTTGAGAGTGGAATGGTTTAGGGCTGTCCAAGGAACTGCCTGCAGGACCAGGTCGAGGATGGGCAGGTGAGGCTGTAGACAGAGATACTTACTGGTAAAGGAACTCTCCTTTAATGAGACACAACAGTAATCGTTCACTTTAAGTCTCCTTATTTTAAATTTCAAAGAAATCAAATACAGTGTGTTATAACACACTACAATGTATTTCTAAGACATTTTAAGTGTTTATTCTTGTAAAGTAGTTTCCAGCAATTTTAGATTCTCTTCTAAAGACTTATTTTACATTATCACAACTGTGTTTTACTATGTTGTCCATTATCTGGATATACACCAGTTTATACACCAGTTTTGCCTGACAGTTGCCTGCACGATAGCCGATAAAAATATTTTATGCTATAAATGGTTTCTATACTGCTTATAAAAGCTACAGGTGGACTCAAACTGTTATAGAAACACTAAAATGTGCCTGGCTAAATACCTGTGCAGTCCATGGACTCTTCTCCTGTACTGTATTGGCTGTTTGCTGCTTTTGTCTGTGACTTGTCTCCGGTTTCCTGTTCCCCATCTGAACCTGTATGGGCAGAGGAGTTGGTGCTCATGGGGGAACGAGGCATGTCACTGAGAGGGAGTCGCCGCCCTGCTGTACTCCCCCCTACCCCTGCCCCAGGCAGTATGGCCCTGGTCAACGGGATCTTGGGTGATGCCGTCATATCAAAGCTCAACTTGATCTTCTCCTGTTTCTCAGGTTTGATGGGAGTTGAGGAAGGGTTGGAGGGATCCAGCAGCATCTGGAAGTTATTGTCAGGAGTGTAGGGTGTCCTGAAGGGGGCATAATTAAACACGCCAAACTTCTTTCTCATGTTCTCCACATAGACCTCCATCTCTTGCATGGCACTGTTGAAGATGCTTTTGGTCTTCTTCACAGAGAATGGGATCTCTTTGGACATGAGGTAGCAATTGTTTAAAGGAACCCAAGCCCTGAAAGGTAAAGATTGACAACATAATGTGTCCAGTATTCAAACAAAGCCTGGAATGTGCCTCTAAAGTCAAGTAACGAAAGCACAAAGGGCTGATACCTGTCATGCTGACCGAAGAAGCGAGCGTCCACCTGTCCATCTTTGTCCCGCAGAGCTTTAGCAGGCCAGAATGGAAATCCTTTCAGTTTGGCCCACACTAGAGGGTGCGGGTTACTCTGCAGACATACAGTAAAACACTGGAACTACAGAGTTGTATTCTAGTGATCTATGCTTGAATGGGTAAAAAAATCAGATGGCATCATCAACAGACACTTGAGGTAACTCAGCTAGCTTACACAAGGCTCACAGAACCAGTTGTCTCTCTTTTGGCAAGCAGACAGATAACACTCAGGACAAACTTCAATCTCATTCATCTGGAAAAAAAAGAATGAAAAAACAGACCAAAAAAGTTTAAGCCATGTCTAGTAGCGGCCATACTGAAGCTGAAATAAAATGTTTTCTGATCAAAACTGCACACTTACCTCATGTTCACAGATTTTTACTATCACTTTAGCTGTGGCTGTGAGTTTGTGATTGCCTGAAATATGGACAAACGTTCATATAAGACTATTAGATCCAGACTCAACTAATTTTAACAGGTATTATACTGTATTAATATTAGTTGTTATCATAATGAAACATTATTGCTAATTGTCTTTCAGTGGACTTATATTATAACAAGCACATCATGCTATTCAAAATGATTAATCCAAGGAAATTGTAATCAAAAACTAATAACAAACTACAATCTTAAAAGCTGCGTATCGTAGTTAACATTAATATTAATCCTAATGATCTTATATTTGATTTTGAATATACCATATCTGTCACACTGTAATACACAGCCCTACAAGAGTATTCTTTAATATGGTTTCCACAGTATACAACATACCTCCATTGTATATAATACAGTTGTGCAAAATCCACTTAGCATCCGCTAAAAAGGCCTCTGTGCAGCCATACATTTTCTTTTTGATATTCTGTGGTGCAAAAAGAAAAGATGCTCAACAGTCAAATTGTTCAACTCTGCTACACTTAGTGTATCAAATAAATGCGTAACAACTTAGCGTTTTACCTTCTCAAGTGTGCAAAGATCCATAGGATGAAAAATGTACTCTGCATAATCAGGATGCTGTTCAAGAGACACAGGCTTCTGGAAGGGTTCAGTCTATAAAATTGAGTTAACAGAAAAGAGAGTGAAGGTAAACAAACTCTAAGGCTGAGCTCACTAAACAACCGTCCCCTCTACCGCACACCAACATGCTACCACCATGCTATTACTAAAATCTCTAAAAGCCGCTTCAAACAAAAGGAGGAAAACCAGTGGAGGAAGAAATCATGACGGGGTCTTGTTAGTGGTGTAATTGATTACCCAATTAAAAGTCTTTCTCTGCGTGGAAGCTGCATGGGGGGAGCGAGATGACAAGCGGGGATGATCCTGAAAGAGAGCGAGAGGGGCAGCTGTATCCTCACCACCAGCTAGCATGTTTACTTTCATGGTTTCCAGCCATTACAGGCCCAATATAATACAAGGACTATGATTGTTAGTTCTGTTATTAGAAATTATTTGCACATGCAAATCAATATAATTTCATGCTGGTCTGATATGTGAAAAGGTTGTACTTCAGGGTACAGATCTTAACGTCTGGCACGACTGATGAAAAAACAATGTTTTTGGTTGCATAAGCAATCGAGAAATCAGGACTGGCCAGCAAAGATGCATGCCAATATCTAAGTGATATACAGATATCAGAATGTACAGTTAGGACAGAAATTAAAATGAGAATAAACAGGATATCCCATATTTTAAAGGTTGTCTGTCTCAACACAAGGTTATATGTTTGGTAGCATGAATTCCTTGCAAAGACAGAGATCACAGAATACTTACACCTGGTTGTTTCATCTTCTGCAGGGCAAACTTTAGTAGGTAAGACAGCTGGTCTATAGTTAGCATCATCATGGCTTTGCTCTGAGTCTCTATACACTCGGCAACTGTTATTTTCTAAAAGACATCAAAAGGAAATGGACACTTTGTTTATATCCCATTACTGCACAGAACATACGAAGGCTCAACATGTGTTTGTCATTTATCTCCATACTTACTGATTGGTTCTACATAATCAAACAAATCTTTAGCCACATAGCATAATTGCTTAAGTCATATTTTAAGGGTTTTCAGAAAAGCCATCTATGTATGTAGCACCAAAAATGCCTAAGTCAAAGAGATGACTTTGGCAGATAGTGATTTTGGAATGTAACAAGCGTTCTGACAGGCTGAGGACATAGGCAATAATGCACTCAGCATGTCAATCAGCAGTGTTAGGAGAGTAGAGTTAGGCAGATATCACAATTTGGCCAAAATATGACTTAGGCAATTATGATATGAGGCTAACGAAATGTTACCATAGGTACTGACTAAAGGCTTTAAATACGGTATACAGCGCTAATGCGATATTCACATTCCTGGGTGAGTACCTCACACTCCGGACAGAACCAGTCGCCCTCGGGCTCGGCTGGTAGTTTGAGACACTTAGCGTGGTACACCCTGGGGCAGAGCTCACAGCAGAGCACCTGGCCCTCGCGGTGGCACAGCCAGCAGTAGAAGTCATTCCTGCCGTCCTGCGGTACAACATCAACAGGGTCTGTGGTGAGTGCTGGCTGCTTCACATAGTAAAAGGGACCATGTCTTAGTTCTGACTGGAATGCAGGCAAAAGAAACACAAAGTTGGGGAACGTCAAAATCAGGCCAGAGATTAGAGAAGCCAAGCAGACATGCAAAGCATCAACAAAAAGCACAATAAAGTTACTGTCCAAAACACAGACTGCTCTGAGCTCCACATGTCACACACTAACTGTGTTTAATGACTATGCCACAACCACTGAGATTTAAGAGTCAACATCATATTTTTAAACATTCATTGTTATGTATAGTACATCAAAAACAATACATTATTTTATTTATTCTAAGTCATGTTACTTGCTCAGTTCTCTGATTTCAGTCTGTGTTTTATAACATAACTATCATCGATGTGCAGAAGGGTAAACAGTGTGGATAGCTTTGATTAACTGGAAAAAATCTAAGATATTATTATAGAGACTACTAATAAAATATATAAAGTTCAACACAATATGCCAAGTGAATGATTATAGCAATATAACTGATCTACTGTGCATTTGTGATCTGCATTAGGCACAAAGCAAGCAAAGCATGCACCTAAAAAATGCGAGCTAAATCATAAGCCACAAGTAATCACATATTTCTTTTCAGATTGCACAGAATTTCACCAAAATACTGGCAAGTATAAATGTGTTTAGAAAAAACTGCATTTTACCAGAACTCAGAACTCGAGTAGTAAACAGCAAAAGGTCAATGCTAAGTGAAAATTGGAATGCTTATTAGATTGCTGTTGTTACATTAATTTGATTTGACAAACAATCCTAAACACAGCACTATAAAAACAGCTATGGTAATAGGCTGTAGTGTATAACATACTGTTTCTCAAATCCTTACTACTGATATACTACAATACTATCACAATATCTAACACATAAAGGGATCAGGAATCAAATTTAAAGCAGACAGCTGGAATTAAACAATGTTTATCAAAGTGCAAAGAGTTTTAGTAACAACTGTACTGCAGCAACCAAGAAACACCTCTGCCTCAGTAAGTACACGGGAACCTATCAAACCACTGATGCCAGCTTAGCAATAATATAAAGCAGGACAACATTATTTTGGCCGAGCCATAGAACAGACTGTGGACTACTGGTGAAAGTTGAGGGCAAAGGGGGGCAATTAAGAACTACAGTCTACATACACAAAAACTCACTTTTTACAGTAGATGACATGTATTTATCTTAAAAAATGTCACCACATTTGCTCCAGTGGAGTTGCTATGTGGCCAACAGTTCTGACTGTGGCTACACTTGGCAGATTCTGGGTGTGGATATGTGTCAAATGTGAAACAGGACATTGCTGCAAAAGAGTGCTCATGCTCAGTGAACCAACCATGAATAAATACAGACCTTAAAATATTGACATACCATGAACTGATGATCACAATCAACCAACTCTTCTCTACAGCAAAATGTGTTTTTATATTGTTTATGTCATCAAAAGCATTGTTCATGATATCTAACACATACTGTTATTGGCAATGTGTATGAGCTCAAGCAGTACCTGTACCAATACAATAGATATCCATGCACTTACAATTACAATGAATGTGGCATCTTGTGATATTTTACTTATTATCATAAGTTGTGTGTTATGTTGTGTTAAGTGTAGGTCATTTGTTATGTATTCTCCATGCAACAGAAGAGACACTCTTCACTAGTCGTTTTTGTTTTAGGTTTTTTGTATGTCCACTATGACAGATTAATCTATAACCTTTGACAACTATCCACATTGCTGATGCCACTGAGGTCAGAAACAAAACATGTTACTAGTGATTTGGGTGAACTGACCCTTTAATTAAGACACGTAAAAAGCCCAATGTGTATTCTCTTAACTGTATAAATACTGAGATTACTTGAAACTTTTGTTAAAAAGCTTGACTTCTTGATGGAGAAAAGCACTCTCCATTGACCAACACCATGGAAATATTAACTTATCTGAGACTAAAGGCAGGTTAAAAATTCTATATTTTGGCAAATCATGAAGCATAGGCTTGGCGTTGATTGATACCTGGTCTTTGCTGCTGCCAAGAGCACCTGGTTTTTTCTTCTTTTTCATTGGGCATGGTGAGGTTTCAGCAGAAGAGTGACCATTGGATGAATGTGCAGGACTGGGCATCTTTCGTTTCGGGGCCATCCGCTCTGTTGATCCCGTGTCTGACACTGGGTGAGAAAGTTAAAGTTTACACAAAGCAGAGAGGTTACACCGATGGCCATCTTAGAGAGTGAAAAATACCAGAAATGACACACCCGAGTTTTCCTCCACTTACACCACTGAGTGAAGCAAGTAAACAGGATGAATTAGGAAACAGTATATCTAATACATAGTATTAAACCAAACCAACCAATACAAAACCTCTTGACATATCACAAGTACAAATATACTGTAGGTGGTAAAACAGAGCTTTCCCAGTCTATCTAAAAACAACCTGGCACAGTATGTTCTTACCTTTGGATCTTGTTGAGATCTCCATTTCTTCTGTTACAGCTTGTTTTTCTGTTTTTACTTCTTCCTCTGCCACACTGAGACACAAAAAATGCATTGTCACAGGTCTGCCAGTCAAATGTAAGCTAGCTGAAGATTAGTCATATCTATTATTTATGCTATTGCCATTAGGTTACAAAATGTTATTAAGGCAATGCACTATGGTATTTAGAGGACATTACATTCTTGGTCATGCAAGATCATCACTGCGCTAGTTTAATAATAATAATAATAATAATAATAATAATCTAACCTTTTTGATCCCCTTGGGGAAATTCCTTCTCTGCATTTGACCCATCCTATTAAAAGTTAACCTTAACTATACATACTAGGAGCAGTGGGCTGCAGCGGTGCAGCGCCTGGGGAGCAGTCAGGG
>OMNN01001607.1:0-12771 GCA_900302755.1 Chromis chromis | reverse complement strand
CCTGCCTCTCCTGCTGAAAATGACTCCCAGTCTATTTTTACTCTTTGGTCCTCTCCACTCTTAGCCTGTTCCACCCATTTTTTCTCTCTCTTTCTAACCACCCCTACTCTCCTGTTTTCATTTCTTCTCTTCTTTTTCTCTCCTTTTCTCGCTACTTGTCCCTGAGAGTGTTGCATCAGTACATTTAAAATTCTGCCTGGAGGAGGCACATTTGCATGATGGAAAGATGGAAATTTGTTTGGGGATTTGAAAGGGCTTTTAATGGTGGAAAATTACATCACTAGTCTCCCTACTCTCTGCTGCGTTTCTGAAATCAGAGGTATAGCATCACTGGAGAAATGGCTTAAAATCCCTCTGTTAAATTGATATGGATGATTTATAAAACAGTGAGCATGTATGTGTGCAGTTGACAACTTTGTAAAAACATACTACAATCAGTCAGAATGATCCTGCATACTCGTGTAGGTTTAATGGGAGGGGTAATGCATTGCCATAATTACCATAAAGCCTTCATCAACGTTCATCCCCAGTGCAGATTACACAGAGAAACCAAAAGCAGCGTGGCAGGTAAACAGTAGATAGCACACTAACGCCTCCGTGTATGGATGGTCTTTATGGGCATTACAGCTAGAGCCGCAAACTTGTATGGGAGAGGGATCTTGTTAAAGTTCTGTTAAGCCATTGGGTGGCCTACATCTGAGTGCCGGCGTTTGATTCGCCCCCTCACACGTCAGTTAACGTTTACTACGTTTTTTCAACCAATGATACGAAACTGGGGTGGGCTTTACGAAAAGGAACACAAAAAATACGCACTTTTGAGGCGTAGTCTGGACCCCAGCTAGGGCACCTGACGTGGATACAACAGAGTGACTTTAAGTTGTTCGTTTACAGGTATCATATGTTTAAAAGAAGTTCAGGTGTTGGGATGAGAAGAGTTTACGGGTGCAAAGCCGGTTAAAATTTGCATATGACTGGCATTCCAGCGCACACTCCGACCAATCAGCGTTCGCGGCGGGCAGTTGACAGGTGGCAGCCTTGACCAATAGCCGAATGGAATTTGCCGAGGAAGGCGGGACAAGGCTGGGCGAGGTTGACAGGACGAGAAGAGGAGGGGGACGAGTACGGGGAGGGGGGGCAAGCAGCCTAGTTTACAACAAGAGGAAGAGGGAGGGAAAGAGAAAGAAAGGGCCAAGGCTTGCGAGAGAGAGAGTACGAGTCAAAAATAAGGCAGCGAAGTCGGAAAGGGAGCTGCGGAGATGCGATACGAGGACTTCTATGGGCCAAAACAGCACTCGTAACACCCAAGTATTACACGGACTGGACGGTGTGCGCGCCGATGTCGTCCACACGAAGTGGCTAGCTAACCTGCTGCAGACGGACGGACCTCTCAAACGGCTTTTACCTAATGTCGGTTGTTGTTAAAGCCCCCTCCCTTCATTCCCACCTCCCAAAGGGTTCGGGTCCTACAGTCGGGCATCTTCAACCGCCAGTCGTTTGATGCCTTGAGAGCTGGACCGAGGAGGAGAAAGAAAAATACAACAGCAACTGCGATTCATCCCCCTTTATCCTCGCTGACTGGTGCCAGGACTCCTCACCGTAGTCGCTTTTATCG
This sequence comes from Chromis chromis, assembly GCA_900302755.1. Classification (NCBI taxonomy): domain Eukaryota; kingdom Metazoa; phylum Chordata; class Actinopteri; family Pomacentridae; genus Chromis; species Chromis chromis. Next base: position 11,159 of record OMNN01001607.1, on the reverse strand, counting down.
CTGTGCTGTAGTCTCATCAGTTGCTAGCTAACGCTGGGTCAGATTGGCTAGGAGGGATTGTAGCTGCTAAATTAGACAGCGTACAGAGAGCTATCGGTGCTTGGCATGTTTGGTGGCTGTCTTGGTAATCAAACTGGTGGATAGCGGGCTTGTAAGTACAGGGTGATGGATGAATGCACCACATTTACGGACAACGACATCTGCTTATGCGTGGTAAATAGGGATAAACCCAAGTTGGTCGGTGGTCATGTGTAGGTGAGCTTGGATTGTGCTGATATCTAAATTGCCAGGTTAAAACAGGTGCATATCGCTGTTCCGGGGACAAGTAATGGGAGAAACAAGTTGGTATTTTTGAGTAACTCACTTGTCAAGCAGTCCTCGTTGCATTAGTTTGTCGGTCAGTACGTGTGAATATACCTTTTGTAGTTAAGACATGAGAACAATTGCGTTTCTTTTGCCTGTGTCTGTGCGGCGGGTGCACGACCAGGGGCGTTCCCGAGAGGATGGTTCAATTTGGAGCGGTGCACTTGAGGCTCCGGTTATTGCAAGAGGCAGTTAAATTCACGTCTCTTGGTTCCTTAAATGAATCAGCAAGTATTAAAGTCGGTGTTTAAGTAAACAGTGAACACGTGGAGAATAGACAGGTTCACATTCGACCGAGTCAAAAGCACGAATCGCCTTAGCTTTGATCACCCCAATTTTGCTTGTTGCAGCGTTGTTTGTCCGATCGATAGGGTGCTCTCTTACATCAGCCCTTGAGCTGTTTGAGTTGGGGCTTTTATGTGTTTCTCAATACCCGCCGGACCCACCTGCCTGCAGTTGTATTGTAGTGCAGAGCACGGTTTGATATGGCTCAGAAATACTGCGTAGTTTCCGGGCGGATGTTTTAACCCAGGCCGTGGATGGGTTAGAGGCCTTGTTAACCCCTTCATGGCCAAGCTGCTGTAGTAATGTAAACAAACAGGAGAGAGGGCATCGGGGGTAATTAGACCAAAGGGAGAAGGAACGTTGCCTTCGATCATAATCATCTTTTCAGTGGGTCGTCTATACACTGTTGTATTCTTGCAAATTTAACTTTCATTTAGTTTCTTATTGTAATTGTTCATCGTACATTTTGTCCACTGATGTTTGATTGTTTTGTGTGCGTTATCAGATCGCGACATTCGGTGATACAGAGACTCCTCTCGTATTTTAATTGCTAAAAGGATCCATCTCTGTGCCACACTTAAGATCCTCATCATGCCAGGGGATGATGCAGTAATTATCGTGAATAATGACTGCAACCTGTAGGGATGAAACGGATACAGACACCATTGAGCACTTGTCGTCATCTGTGAGCTTCCAGGGAATATCAGCTCGTGTTTTTGGATTAAGGATGTTCCCTTACCAGTATTTATGTGTGTCGTAGAAGACGTTTTTTAAAAGGACATATCATCATTCATTTTTTTGAGAAACATCCAGGATTTCATTCAACCATGTTCTCATCAGAGAATCCTCAATATCTTCGCCAAGGATTAAGCATGTTTGGTTAGTCCATGTCACATATCTTTCTGTTTGTATGAGAGTACAGTAGCCTTTCTTGCCAAATGTGTACAGTACAGGAGTATTTTATTGTTGTTTATTTGTAGTGTAATGAAGTCCAGGATGTTAACTTGTTTTTTAAGGCTTTTAAAGGTAGATGGATTGTGTTACTTACAGTTTTTGTGCCGATGCATATTGAGTTGTTTTCATTAATGGAGATAAAGATAGTATGACTTATACAGTCTTTGATTCATTTATGTTATGTAATAGCTTCTGTTCTCCATCCAGTCTGTTCTTGAGAACAGAGAGTCCTTTTGTATATCTGCTGTTGTTGGAATGATTTACCCAGCAAAGTGGATTAAGGTGTGCTTCTGTGGCCGCATGGATATTCTTGGTAGTTCTGTAAGGATGGCTGTTTTTGTTGTTGTTTGTTTTTCTTTGCCAGGTAATTAATTATCTTCACCTGCCATCCCAGATGTTAGTCAATTCCTGGTTAGCTGGCAAAAATGACAGCTAGTAGCGCTCTGTGTCCAAAGGAACTATTACTTTAGGTGCTGGGCCTTAGTCTTATTTTAGTTTTATGTTGTGTTTACATTCAAAATAATAATTAAAAAAGGATGCATGTTCATATTGCAAACTAATTTTAAGATGATAGTTTGGCATAGGAGTAAGTTGAATCCTTGGTGTGAGTGTTACACTGACAGCTGTGGGAAGAAACCAGTACCTTCATAATCTAAATATAAAAAAGCTTGTGTCTTTGGAGTCTGATTTTTGAGCAGGGCAGCGTATTATTAAGTCACAGAAATCAGACTATGTTAATAAGTTCTAACTCTTTTCCTCTGCAGTGTGGACCAATGTAGAGCCCAGGTCCGTTCCAGTCTTCCCTTGGCATTCATTGGTTCCTTTTCTAGCACCTACCCAATCAGATGCTTCTTCTCAGCCAGGAGAGGGCCAACACCCAGTCAACCACCCCCAAGCAACCAGTCTGAAGACAGGTAGTGTATACATTTGTTGTTGACCTAATAGCAGTTTATAATGAGTAATCAGCAGCTTCATGTAGTTTTCCATGGGTGATAATGCTGTCCTGTTCATCATATGTGTTTATTTTGCCCTGAACTAGTATTCATCCTCTTGTTGTTTTTCCTCAGAGTGTCAGGGGGTGGCAGCACTGTTGCAGGAGCCTGCAGAAGCACCTCCCACTGTAGAGAGAGGCCCCCCATCACGGCCTCCCCCCTGCTCTGATGAGCCGCCTCCAGAGAAGGAGAAAGGAGATGCAGAAAGGGAGAGGCCTGACAGTGAAACTGAGAGTGACGTGGATGACCCGTAAGAGCATTGTTTTTTTGTTTTTTTTATTGGACTTTTGTGGGTGAAACTGTTATGTTATAGGAACACATAGTGATGCATATAGTACATATGTACACTCTTATATGTTATATTTGTCCATTTGTCTGTATATTTAAGTGGTTATGTAGTTGTCCAAGTCAGCCTTCACAGTATTTTTTGTGTGGTGCTGTGTACCCACACATACAGTAAGGGAGTGTGATATTTTCTGTATCCTCGCTCTAATTTGGGCAGAAAAGCTCAATGCCAGAACAAAGCAGATGGGAACAAAAGCATTACATCTCTGGTCTCTATCAGTATATGAAAGGCAGTGGCCAGGCTGTCAGGCATTGTAATGGATGAGCTATGCTGAATCTGCTGATGTATCTCATTGGAGATGAAATACTTGTGCTCTGTGTCTACAGCTGATAGATTTGCAGCTCCAAGGTAAATAATACCCAACTTGGAGGACAAAATTGTTAAAAATTTAAATATTAAATAGAGAAAGAGGGGAAAAGTGCTTATGTGTAAGCTTGCATGTGAATATGGTTCTCAAGACAAATATCTGATAAAGGGTTTAAACAGAGGGATGTTTTTTTTAGCTTCCTCCCAGGAGTTGTACCAGAGCAGCCCATCTCTACATCACCAGTAAAGAGACGTACTCAGTCCCTCAGTGCACTGCCCAAAGATGGAGACAAAAGCAGCCCAGGAAAGGTAGTTTCTTCACTGCTACCACAAAATCACAATCTTCAGAGTTCCTTTAACTAAAATGTGTGATGTAATATATTCCTGTCTTTCTTTTTCACTCTTGTAGAGGGAGAAGGACCACATCCGGCGACCAATGAATGCATTTATGATTTTCAGTAAGCGCCATCGAGCATTGGTGCACCAGCGGCATCCAAACCAGGACAACAGGACAGTCAGCAAGATTCTTGGGGAGTGGTGGTATGCTCTCGGACCCAAAGAGAAACAGAAATACCATGACTTGGCCTTTCAGGTACACAGATTAATTTGCAGACAGACAAAGGGTTACTAACAATTAAAAAACTATTATATTACCTAACAGGGCTCCAGACTAACTTTTTCACAGGTAGCACTGGTCCTACCAACTTCTCAGTTGGTTGCACCGCCACATAATTTGGTCACTCCCCACACTCTTATTTTGGTACAACATTGCCACAACTATGAATAGTTGTTTTGCATTGATGTAAAGATTGTCAGTGATTCAGACTTGATATTTGTGAAATATTTTAATTTGAAAGTATAGTCATTTTGTCACAACTCTTTTTCTGATCTCAGTCCTATAAACTGGTCAGGCACAACTCCTCACTTGCTGAACATCTACTCGTTGAAATACACTACTATTTACCAATGTTCCCTAAATGCCTCACATGCAGGCTGTGGTACATGCTAGCCAAGCGGCTGCAGTTCACTCAGACAAGTGTGAAAAGAACTAAATAAGGCATTCACTGTCAGATTTTCCCCACTTGAAACCAAGTGATTTTATCTGCATAGGCTGTTTTCTTTGAATGGACTGTTCTATGAGCAGAGCACATTTAAAATGTTAGTACTGCAGTTGATCATGTTCATGTTCACTCTGATAATCAGGAGTGACTGAGTCTGATCTCTCGCTCTCTCTCTCTCCACGTTTTGTTTTTTGAAATAATCAGCTATAGATTGTTTCATCTTTGGAACACAGTAACAGCGATTGTTTCACAAGTCAGGCAGGAAGAGACTAAAGCCCCTTTCAAAAATGGGACATGGAACGTTGCTGGGTTCATCAATCTGTTAAAGTGACGGCATTCTGTCATTCAAAACCCCTTTCAGACGTAGGTCATTTTTCCGTTAATGTTTCTCACGGCAGCATTCACACATACCACCCACATTGCCGGAGAGTGCCGTGGTACGTGCAGTGTTTGTCATTCACGCAAGACTAGTCAGTATACCAAGTCATGTATAAGGCATAATCATGCAATAATAGGCTAAACTAAACACATAGCAGCTGATCAAAGTGTCCAAATAACTAACCCAGTTTATTTCTGATTTCTTAAAACAGTGAAACTGAAATTTTAGGACTCATCCTGAGGACAGCCGCGATATGACATTATATTGAACTGCAGCTGATAAACTGTGACTCTGTGAGGCAGCTCATCTATCTGAGGTGAACAAAAGATCAAAGTGTGACCTGCTGTGAGATCCTGATTGGCCTTTTCTCCGTGTTGGAATAATTTACTGTTAAACCTAATCAATGAAGTTATTACTGTTGCTTCGTGCATAAATGCATGCAACTCTCTGTCTTTGGAGACACTTGTGTATCCTACCGCTGTCTGATGCTGCAGGCATGTAAAAAACTAGACATAGTCCTGAACAGCTGGAAACTAAACAACCACTCTGTGTGTGACAACTCACCTGTCTGATGTGAAGACAAGCAGGCAGACACAGTGTTACCTGCTATTAGATCTCGGTCCGGACCGATCCTCTCTCCATGCTCTCTCTGGGATAATTTATAATTATAAGAATTTAATTAAGTTACAGGTGCTGTTGTCTCTCTTTTTAGAGACTCACATATGGACCTTGCTGATATCTGATGCTGCAGGTATTAAACAAAGTCTGAGGCAAAAATAGTTGCAAACAATTGAAAGAACCAAACTTCAGCTCCTTGTAACATCTTGTGGGAAAAAAACACTTGGATTACATTAATTATTGATGAGTTTCATGATTCTTTAAGCTGTTAGTGTCTGTTTTCTTTGCAGTAAGGTTTTATTATTATGGACATATCATTGTGTTGCCTAATATATTTAAAATTGAAGAGCAAAGTGCGTGAAAAAAGTGTGTTATGATTTTGGCACACAAACTGTGTATTAAGTGTCTCTGTGATGTGTTCGGATGAGTATTGTTGCTGAAATGTGGAAAAATCCTTCCCTAAACCATTTCAGTGGACAGTTGTGGCTCAGGTGGTAGAGCAGGTTGTTCACTGATTGCAAGGTTGATGGTTCGATCCCCAGCGCCTCCGCATGTCAAAGTGTCTTTGGGCAAGTTGCTCCCAATGGCAGGCAGGCAGGCACCTTGTGTGAATGGGAAACATTGTAAAGCACTTTGAGTACCACAAATGTAGAAAGGCACTATATACTGTAAGTGCAGACCATTTAGCATTTACATCACACAACTGACAATACCACTGCTCTTTTATGCGTAAGTGACTAGGGTGCGCATTCACACATGCAGCTGACCCATTTGGTTACCGTCAGATTAGAGGAACAGAGTACATGTCTGAAACTGAGCCAATGAAGAAGAATAAATGCTACTTTCAACCACAATAGCTAACACAGTAGCTACCAGTGATGGCTGGAGCGACTCTGAATCAGCCTGTTGATCATAATACACTCGCACAAATGCAAGCAAGTGAGACTTTAACTAGCTCACTCTGGAAAAATTGTCATTTTGTTTGCAGTCAGGAGCCCCTACTGCATACTATATACATATATATATATTTATATCCTTTCTCTTGTTCACAGGTAAAAGAAGCCCACTTCAAGGCCCACCCGGACTGGAAGTGGTGCAACAAAGACAGGAAGAAGTCCAGCTCTGAAGGTCGTGGGGTCCCAGGAGGCAAAGACATCAGAGAGAGGAGCATGTCTGAATCTACAGGTTGGCCATACACAGTTCTCACAATATAGAATTTACACATAAATAGAGTATATATCATGTCCATTATTCTTATCCTTCCAGGCCTTTAACAGTCCTGTTTTTGCCTCGTGATAGAGCCCCATTCTGTGGAGCTGAAAGGTGTCGGTCCAGGTCTGGTGGGGGTGTCTGAAAGGAATGCTGGAGAGGGTCATGTAGGCCAGCTTACCCGTCCCAGAGCATTCTCTCAAAGTGCCATGCACAGCCTGGAGCGGAGTGACAGGGGTAATACACAAGCCCTGGCAGAACTGGCACAGGTAGGAGAGGAGAACAGCACATACCTAAAAGTTTATGTTGTCATATGCAGCTTAGCATATTGTAAAATTAAATTGAAATGAAATGTTGTTACAGCACCAGCAATGGTTTTGTCTGTCAGATTAACTTTTCACACACATGGAACATTAGCACAAGTAGGATAAAACCAATGAGAAGCCATGCTGTTTCTTTATTTTTTCAGATGTGTGGAGATGGTGGCAGTCAGTTTTCGAGCCATGCCCCTCCACTGTCACAGTCACAGCGTGGTGTCAGCGAAGACATGACCAGTGATGAGGAGCGCATGGTCATCTGTGAGGAGGAGGGAGACGATGATGTCATTGGTGAGATATCATTTCCACTTTACTCATTGAGCCACTTTAGATTAAAGATATTAAAGTGTTAGTACACTGCTTCTTGTATCACTGACAGACTTCGTAGACTACCAGCAACTGCATGTGGAAATTTTATTCAGTGGTACAAAAAGGTTTCTCAATTGGGAGTAGTGTTTAATGTCAGCAGTGATGCCCTTGTGTCACCTTGTTACTAGTTTCACATCGCCATAACCTCTCTATCATTCAGCTATGTGGGAGAAAAATGCTCTGGATTGTATGTATTTCTTTAAACAAATCACAATTATCTTGGGCAGAGCTAATTAAAGGATGAAGCAAGGAACATTTGCATGCAGGGAGGCAAGCACAGTCATTAAAATGGCAAATTTGTTTAAAAAAAACTAGCAGAGCTGCTTAACTGCACAATCCATATCCTCGGGAAAAATGTAAAATTGTCAGTATGTTAGGTTGCTTGCCTAGTTTGTTTCCCATATTGAAGGGAAGTTTGAAAATTGTAACATAGCGAAAGGGGAGAGGAAAGTTAACGGTAGGCTTATAACAGCAATCTACATCTGCTCAGCCAGAATACCTGTTCACAGAATATTTTGCCAAGCTGTCCCATATTATTTATTGTTCCTTTTCAATACATGCCATATTTTCTGATCCGTTTCGTCCAGGTTTTGACCACTGCTATGTTTTAGGCTTTTAAGATCTGACTGAATTGAGAGCTGTTTCAGACACATATACCCATTTACATCTACTGTAATAGTATTTGCTGGCAGCTGAGTATGAGCAGCTAGAGTATTACATCCAGCTCTGACTTGTAATTCTAAATCTAGGATATCAGGAATTTCTGACACTCAAAATATCTCCCACTTGGTGAAAGCAGCTACACAAGTGTCAAAGCACTGTTGGCTGAATGGCTGCAAAATACAATTAAACAATACCACAAATGCAATTTACCATTTTTTAGGAGTTTTATATTGTCTGTAACTGCAAAAATAGCAAAATTAAAATGTTTAGCTCATGTGACTACAATATTAAAATGAGGGATATAATGTGTGAACAATCCCAAGATGGGGTGTTCTTCCCATTCTGCCAGTGTTAATATGTAGATGTAAATGCATCATTAGTACACCCTGACTTCGGTGGATTTGTAGGAACTGTCAAGTGTAGCTGTAGTGTATTTTTCTTTTCCACAGAGGACCCTTATCCTAGCAGTTCTATAGACCTCAAGTGTAAGGAGCGGGTGACTGACAGCGATAGTGAGAACGGGTCAGGAGATGAAAGTGACCGGAAGGTAACATAATTTGTCTCTTGTTGATATTTTCAATTTTTTACATACAGATTGATTAGTAATTTTAAAAGCCTCTTTTAACATCTGCCTGTAATCTTTTTCAGAGAGTTTTTGCTCCAGTCATCTGCTCTTCTGCATCGTCCTCTTCCTCACACCATACTTCTCATGGGAGGAGTGTCTCACTATCCTCTTACCCCACCAGCAAGCGTTATGATGATGGGAGATCAGGAGGGGGAGGGTTTTTAGACCACAAGAGAAAGGAAAGAGGAGAGGGAGAGAGTAAGGACACATTTGGGGGTGAGGGAGGTGGAAGTGTTCAAGCCCCTTCTCTTTCGCTCTCTTCTGGCCAGTCTGCCATGTCCACTTCTTCTACTGAAGGGCCTCCATCCTCATCAGTAGGTTCACTGGGTGCGAACCCACTCCTAAACATTGGCGCTGTGAGAGTGGCCTCCACAGTGGTGACCAATGTAATGCGTCCTGTTATCAGCACACCACTCCCCATCGCTAGCAAACCCAGAGATGGAGGTACTTCATCCATCCCACATACACCTGAGAGGAAGTCCCTGACTCCCCAGCAGCAGCCACAACTTCTGATTGGCTCAGGCTCAGCAAGTGGGACTGCAGCTACAGGGGGTGGGTACTACTCTTCATCATCACCTAATCCTGTGAGTGCAGGTGTGGGCCCAGGTGGCGTAGTGACTAATTTGGTGTTAGGAGGGACTTTGTCTGCCCAACCTGCTGTACAGCTCATCACCCCCTCCCCTCAGTCTCAGCATTCCCAGCAGCAAGCCCTCTCCTCTACAGCTGTTTCACATAGCCAAACCAACGGACCCCTACCTCTGCCCCTGCTTCAGCCCCAGTTCCTTCCTGCTTCCTCCCTAGCACCACATGGGGGTAAGGCCATCACTCAAGTTCAGTACATTCTGCCCACCTTATCTGCCAACACCAACCCCAAGAGTCCACCTCAGCAGCTCAGCCAGCCAACCAGTATCTTCAACCTGCCCACAGCTCCACCAACACATGTGTCCTTGGCCAATGGAAAACAGCAGGGTACAAGTTCACTGACAGCATATACGTCCAGCCCAGCAGTGGGAGTGGTCAGCCCAGGAGCCAGAGGTGAAAGCTCTGACAGCAATCATGACAGTATGATATATAGAGCTAATAATCTGTCGTGACTCCCAATAAAATTCCTCCTGTCTCTATGTTTCTGCATCAGTGCAAACACAGTCTCCGGTGCTCCAGGGTAAAATGCTTGTTCCCATGGCAACAGTACGGACTGCGCCAGCCCCTGCCCAGCAGTTTCCTATTGTGGCCCCACCTCTTCCTGTCCAGAATGGTGCTCAGTCTGGAAGCAAGGTCAGGGAGCCCTTTGCTGATGACATGAGAACTTTTCTAAACTGTAGCTATTTTGTTGTTAACATCAAGTAAAGGCAAATGATTTGCTCACCACCTACACTGCCTGTTCAGAGTTTGTATTTGTTCTCCTGTTTTCTGTATGGCTTTAACTTTTGTCCTTCTTCAGATTATCCAGATAGCTCCCATGCCTGTGGTCCAGTCCCAGCTGCCTCAGGGTGGAGCAGTGCATCCTGCCAGCCCCTTCCCTGTAACAATGGGAGCCGCTGCTGTGGTAGCACCAGGGTCAGCCCCCTCCCAGGCTGTACTACTGCCACCAGCACCTACCAGGTAGGAAATAACATACTGCAATAAGAGAACGAATACAGATTTGTGGCTAGCACTGTCACCTCACAGCCAGAAGGTCCTGGGTCGAATCTCGGCCTGGGGTCTTTCTGTGTGGAGTTTGTACGTTCTCCCTGTGCCTGTGTCACTCAGTATACTGTAGATTTAACATGTTGGTATTATGTTTGAATAAAGTATTTTTTCCGTAAATGTTACACCATCATTCTGCTTAATTAGGACCAATTGGTAACAAAATTTGTTCTTGGTCCAAAATTCAGTACATTCATATTAGTAAGTAGTGAATGATATGTGCTGCCCTCTTAAGACAGCTGGGTAGTAATTTACCTAATTGTTATTTCTATTTCACAAAATAATAATTGACAATAGTAACTTTTCTGTCTAAAATATGTTAGCTGTTTACATGTTGTGTGTACATGCTCCAAAATACAAACTTTTAATGCAATAATTGGACCTGGCATTTCTGGTTTATCCTATGGTTCTTTTGAAGCAACTTTTTACCCCTGAATATACTATTGCAGCTTTTAAATGTTAGAAGACAAACTACTGATGGGACTTCATTTAGAATTTCTAGTAAGCATCACTTAACCAACAATAATTCCCCTGGAATCATTATGGGCTTGAATAAATAAAGCAAGGATGCAGAGAGAGGAGGAGTGTTTAAATACCAATTTATAACATGACAGGTGATTTAAAAAAAATCAGCAGTTTTAGACAGAATGAAAGGAAGGGCCAGATCTTGCCTATTGACGCTTTAAACAAGATATTCCAAATGGGCTCCTACAGTGGTTAATAATGATAAATACAAATGATATTAACTAATGCACCTTGTTGTTGACAGTTAAACAGATCCTGTTATCCAAATTATTTGTAGTCTTTTCTTTATGTCATAGACATGGAGACATTAAGAAGCTGTATTGTTTCTTATGGCAGGAAAGTCCAGATTTCCTGAAGCATAGTGAGGAGACAATGAGAGAAACCAAATTTCAGTTAGGGTGCAGCTGTAACAGTGCAGCTCTATTCTGGATGTGTTAGTCATGCTACTGGTGGCCCAAGTT
>OMNN01001604.1:1056-11688 GCA_900302755.1 Chromis chromis | reverse complement strand
TGCAGCTCCTCCATCTTCATTGACCCACAGAGGAGGTGATAGAGATACCTCCATGGAGTACAGGGGGGCACACACACACACACACACACACGCACACACACACGCACACGCACACGCACACACACACACACACACACACACACACACACACACACACACACAGACACACACACACACACGCACACACGCACACACACACACACACACACACACACACACACACACACACACACACACACACGCCATCCCAGGCCTCCTCTCCTATTTGATGTGCATGTCCGCAATCGATCCGTACAAAGCGAATAGTTCTGTACACGCTTTCGCCACAACAGCCACTCCAAGACTTCTCATTCTGGCTGAGACGGGGGACCAGGTTATTGATCCATCTGCAGCTACACCTGAAGGGCATGACTGCCAGCGAAGATGAAATCTACTTGTTCACGTCTGGTCCCTGTGCTGCTGAGCTCTGGAACGCGGTGTCGGCTATTAGCAGGCCACACATCATCTGCGTACACGACACTGGGAGATTTAGCCCTTTATGGTCAGAGGAAGAATGATACGGGGAACATCAAGATTGCAGATCCTGATAGTGTGTTGGGTGTATTAGCTGGAATGGAAGGAAGGTGAAAAGACTTTTAGTGATTTTTAAAGCACTCTACCTGCATCTGGATGGTTGTGGATTGAAACAACAATCAGGTTTCTTGCTACAGGGAAGCAGTTGTTTGACATTTTCACCCCTGGGAGAAAAACAACCTGTCTTCATACTTGGTGTCATTCCTCATCAGGAGGAACTCATTGGATGGGCATTGAATTTCCCAGAGGGGGCTGTTCTTTTTTTCACAAGTAGCCACAGCATTATATGTGGTGAAATGGTGCGAAAGGCACTTATGTTGCTGGAGCGGGATTGCACCCCAGTGTGTCTCTGAGTGGTGTCCCAGGGCTCAGTGTTGCTTATTGTGACTGACAGGGAAATAATATCCAGGACATCGTAATTTTTCACCAACAATTAAGTGTGTTTTTCAGCCTCCGGCCTCTGAGCGGAGTAATGAGCCTATAACATCTGGATGCACCAAAGTGAAGAAGACAAGCGATTAAAAACTTACAAATATTTGTTTTCAAACTGTTTTTTGCTGTTTTAGTTTTAAGTTGTGGGGATGCATGAGGAAGCTGTGCATTCTTGCACTGTTGGGCTTTGCAGAGTTCGAAACTATTGGAATTGGCATCAGCCACTAGAGGACAGTCAGGCTCGGCAGGGAAATCTGTCACTTAGGTCGAAAAGACAGAACAGCATTAGTGAAGTCAACGGGGTGTGTGGGGCTTACACCGCAGAATGTTCTCTAATGGGAAAGCAACATTATATGCAAAATAGAGGCAAAGCTGACAAAAATTTAGGTTTACTGGTTTTAAATTGTTGGTATATCCCATTCTGCATCACCTATCGAGTGTATGTAATCCATACAGTACGGTAGAAAAGTTTGCTTAAAAAGAAAATGCAAAAGGCAGCAATAGGCTGAATTATAAAGAAGTGAGACTCGGTGAAGTGATTTATCAAACGGTACAGGATGCTACAAACAAAGCTCCCATGATTCATTTTGCTGCTGTCTGTGAAGTACTGTAGTTTGGATGCTCTCACTTTCTGCTTCTCAGTGCTTAGGTCATGACAAATGCAAGTGTCATCTGTGACTAGGAGCCAAAGCAGCAAAAGGCCGGTCAGTTAATACCAGCAGAGGGAGAAAGTCAGCCACACTAGTTGTGATGAATAGATACTGTATCTCCTTTGAGATAATTTTGTGTAAGCAGCTTTCTGTGAGGAGACAAGCCGTACATTTTTTCTCTTTTTACATCAGTCAGCACATTTCTACAGAGAAGCTTCAACCTGCTGGCTTGTTTCTCTCTGAGATCACACTTGCTCTCACTAACATCTTATATAAATTATGAGTATTTGCAAATATTGAGTCAAGAAACCAAATGCTCTAGACAATCAGAAGTCTCACAAAGTATATTCATAAAAAAGATTGAAAAACCTGTTTAGTGTAATAAGATTTAAAATAATATTTTTTCTATTTTAATGTTTTGTGATGAACACATCTACAGGCTTTTACATTTATGCGTCCTGGTGTAATAAATCAAATGGAAATCTTTATTTACAGTACCTGACACAGTGCTGTGAACATAGGTCTGGTTATGCAAGCCTATACTGTGCATGATGATGAGGAATAAAGGCAGTTAAAGGAACAAAAGTTCCTAAGTTCCTAAAGTCCATCTCTGATCATTGATTTAACTCCTAAAATCTAATCTCCACCCACTCCTCAGCTGCTTATTGCAACTTGAGCACACCAGCTCACCTAAGACTCTGCTTAAACATTGTAAAACTATTCTACATCAGACAATGGCAAGTTGTCATATTGGAGAAAATCAGCCATACATGTTGGATTCAGAAACCGATTCAGAAAAATAATAACAATATGGGTCATTCCACTTCAGTTCACCAAATAAAAAAAATTTAAAAAGTTCACGGCTGACCATCTCATATTTGTCCAATTTTTGTGTGTGACATATATCCTTTATTAAGTAAAACATGGTAACGGGTAACAGTTTTTGAGTTAAAAAATCTTAAAGATGGGTGGGATCAGGTCTACAAAATTTCAGGACTCTAGCTATATTATTTCTCAAGTTATGGCATGTCAAACATTGCATCACAAATTGGCGCGAAGAAAACAACACAAAAATCGACATGACCCCACCCCTCTTTAAGAATTTTTAGCTCAAAAACTAATGTTACCTTTGACCCCAGATTTTAACTCAACTCAATCAATATTCACCACTTTAACTACAAATCAGTCAAATTGAAGATGGTCAGACGTAGGCCATTCGGTGAATTGAGGCGGAACAACACATATGGAAAGCCCCACCCTGAAAATTGATGGGAATGGTTCTATGGGTTTGGTACATATAAACTCTCTGTAGCCTCCAAGGAACCGAGGTCCAACACAAATATAGACAGCAAAATAACAACACAAGGAGACAAAAGGGGACATTTATACCAGACAGTGCACAAAAAAAGCAGGGATGAGAGAACAAGCAACACTTTCTTACTATTATAAAGGGATAACACTGAGATATACTCAAAAAAATCTTTATTTAATCCTTTATTTAAGCTTTGAGCTAAAAGCTAACATCAGCATTCTAAAGTGTACAATGACAGTGTTGAAGGTAAGCATGCTTACCACCACTGCTATCAGTTTAGCACTGAACATTAGTGCAGCCGAGGCACAGGGATGTCATTAGTAGCCTATTTCAAGAATTTGGTCATAGGCTTAAGTATTTTGACCTGATGATGATGCCAGAGAGGTCATTGTAGGGGGAAGAATGATAAGATTTCATGGTCATTCACCCCAGATGACAACTGGATGTGATGTATAGTTGATATTTTATGTGTCTAGCAGTTCATCCAAAAATGTGCAAATGTTTCACTCACAAGGGGATCAAGGACTGACTGACTGATGTAGCCATCTGCTAGTGAAGCTAAAGACACATTTCTGATTGTATTGCACAAATGCTGCTCTTAATCCTTCCTTTTAAATCCTGATTAGCTGGTTTTGACCAGTTACCCCAGTATACCGGTAGGTCAATACCTAGACCATCTTTGTCACATGCATCACGACACATAGCATCCTGATAGTTTCCAGCTCTGCCTTAAAAAGCTAGAAGAAATGTACAAACATAGAGCAACATATATACAACTATACATAAAAGAACAATATAGGTAACAAACAGAGCACAAAGTGTAACCAGAAATGCACACAAAATAACTAAAACACTGCAACAAGTACATAACCTTGGCCCACGGAATAAACATTGTATCCTTCAGTGGGATTGTCTGTTTAAGAGTCTGATCGAGTGTAGGTAGAAGCTCTGACACAGTCCTCCAGTCCAAGCATGAAATGTGGCAGAAACTAAAGCAATTAGAAAGGCCCCACCTCATATATTAATGATGATTGAAGTCATTACAATCAATGTGTCAGTGGTGAACTTGTACACGAAAGTCATGTATAAAAAAACAGCAAAATGGAAAATAAAATCATTTGTGGAATCACAGCTCCTACAAAAAATAAAATAAAATACAGGATTATAATGTCAATAAAATGTCAAAATCAGAAGTTGATCTATAACCTATAACTACAGGGTGTGAATGAGGTCCTGACAAGTGATGCCTCTATTGTGGCCACTGGACATCTATAACATGAGGGTGATTATACACCTCCCGACCAATCGAAGGCCATCACAGTTCACTCTGCGTGACAGACCCTTTGCTCAGCTCACCTGCACTTACTGACACCCTGACAGTGGGATCCACGAGCGTGCATCGCGGTAAAATTGATCACAACAATCCATATCAACCAGCGAAAGCCATTGGCAGAGGAGAAGGCATCAAGAGTGCTTCGCCTTGTCTGTGATCTATCTATCTTTAGGCAGGAGCTGGGCGAGGGATCAATATGCTACAGGCGGCTCATATTTCACTGGTGGCCCAGCAGGGATGAGGGAGTGGAAAGAGGGGGGAGAAAATCGGAAGGGAAAGATGGGATGATGACATGGCTTTGCAAGGTTCTCGGGGGTCAATCCAGAGAACAGATAGCAGAAACAGGTGATATGGACACAACCGAAGGTGAGAAAAAGGAGAGAGAAGTTTTGTGTGTGACGTAGGAGTCAATAGTGCAGCGGAGGCTTAGATGCAACATGGACGGCGGCGCAGCCTGACAGCTTGTCGATTCAGTGAATTTATAATGAATGTTCTTTTATTCTCTGCTTTCTCTCTAACCTTTCTCCTCTCCTTTACTCCCTTTATCTCACCTCCCTCCTTCCGCTGCTCTTGTCACCTCACTCCTCCCTTGGTTTTCGAGCATCACCACCACCCCACACCCACCTCCGCCCTGTCACAGACTCATGTAGCCTATCATCCTGAGGGTAAACACAGAGAGTTATATGAAAGGTGCTTAGTCGCATTTCCTTCTACCCCTGCTGTTGTGGTGTCCTAATGATGCAAATGTTAGGCCGGCTAATGAGCAGGAGCTATGTTTAGGCTGAAGTTTGCCGCGCTGCTTGACCAAACTGTCTCATGAATAATGGCGCTGTGTCACAGTCAAGATGTGTGTTCCTCTCGGCTCACAAGTAATGACCATTACAGATGGCGCTTTCTGGAATTACGCACGAGAAAAAAAATGACAATTGTTGGTCTGTAACTGTGTCCAAAGGAAAAACTCGGCCTTTGGAATGAAAATTAATTTAAACTATTAAAATGTAAGCAATCTGTCATGTCTTTAAACACACACACACACATGCATTGCAGGCAGAAAAAGTGTATAAAAACTTCAGATAGAACTCCGAACACCCTCTCACCTGTGCAAGTCACATAACCTTTTGACTCAGAGTTCATTCCGGCTGTCACCTACACATGCCTCTAAAGGGGAGCGAAACCAATAGATGTTGGCTCTGTGTTATTACAATAAACCTCATGGCTGCTTGCGTTTCTCTCCCTCCCCTTCTCGTAGCTTAATCCTCCGTGCTTTTGCCCTTCAGTTTTTCAAAGACAGCCTGCAGGCTAGAATTGCCCTTTGCTGACTTGTGGCTGACAGGGAATAAGTTCCCCTCTCGTCTCCTCCCTTTTATCTCTGAGATCATACTCTGAGTGGGTCAAGATCAATGGTGCTCCCTGCAAATCTGCCCAGACTCTGGGTGCTTCTCATTGACCTTACACAGGGGTAACTGAGCACTCCTTCTCTCATTCAGTCGGCTTTTGCGTTCACTTCTATGGATAAATTCACCTGCTTTCATCAAAAAGTCATGGACCGTACCGGTGTAGAGCAGTTTTCTGGTCTAATACCAAGTGCTTCTTGGCCTCAAACTGTAAGCTGCGCTCCAGACATGTATCTGGTCGAAGCCATTCAGGAACACGTGAGGTGAAACTGGCAAGCAGCTCGCAAGTGTTAAAAGGTAAAAAATTTCATCACTACATAAGAAATAAATAAACTGGTCAGAAGCAGGAGTCAGCCAACTTAAGTTCTAAATACAAAGCTGCACAAGAATGTTTCAGAAAAAAACAGACCTATTGAAAAACAAGGTGGTGAAGTCTATGAAACTTAAATCATGTGTACAGTTTAAATGCCACGTTAAGGTTTGGTAACAATCTGTTGAGATTTAAAGGCAAACAGGAGCTGTAGCACAAATGACAAAAATCCCAATAACCAAGGACGTGCTGTGACAGAGTGATAAATGACTTTACATGACGGAACTGACAGGACTCTGGACGCTGCAAACTTCTTGACAACAATGCGAAGAAAAAAAAAATCAATTTCAGGTATGGCATGGAATTAATGCGCTGTATTGACTGTGCTGACAGACAACTTAAGTCTGCCTCAGGGATGGGCAGTAATGTAAAATCACCAGCACAATGAATGACCATTGCATTTGTTCTGCAGAGTAAAAAAATATGGCTAAACAACATGAATAAAAGACACTACAGCAACAAAGAAATCTTCACCGTGAACTCTGCCTTTATAAAACACTGCAGAGAGACAATAAAAGCACAAGAAGCACAGTGTAAGTGATGCTATTGCCGTCCTCGGGCCTAATACAGATCAAGACAGCAGCCCAGTCTAGATCCAGCTGGGGCTCACAGCCAACGGGATCCCTATGAGACCCGCTTCAACAAGATGGATGACGGGCACCGAGCTTCAAACTGGGCGCACTCAGCCCAGACATCATTGGGTCCGGGCTGAATAAAAAGGTGGTGGCCCCTCGCCTGCTCTTCCCTAATAGGAGGCGCTGCCTGGCTGACAGCAGCCCATAAATAACCCAGTCGGCGCGTCACTGGAAAAGAACAAACTCACCTGAGCACACTCACTCAAAGGCATCACGAGGGACGAGGTGAGGCGCGAGCATATAAGGCCAGTACAGTTGTGGAATGACAACACAAGTGTGTGAAGGTAGGTCACAGAGACACCTTTTATTATTTCTTCTTTTATACATTGTGGTGGTCTAATAACAGCTGCTACACTTTCACACCATTATAGGTTACTTTAAATTAGCTGTCCTCCTCTGGTTTTGTCAGTGATGAGACAGGAGTGTTATAGGGAGCTCAGGACGAAGCCATTTCATTTCTTCTTATCAATACAAAGACCTATTCACTCAGTATGTGCATGATGAGTCTTCCTCAGGTGAGTCCTGTGAATCTTATGAAGATGAATAGTCTGATGATGGGATTTTTGTATAAGAAGTATTTAGACTTTGAATTAAGCAGACAACAAGTCCAAACTTCTTTACCTATTTTACTGCATTGCTCAAACACTTATGAGCCAGATGATGTTGACTTTCCACAGTCCATCACATGGCATTGGTAAACCCCAAAAGTGTGGGTACTACGTTAAAAGGCAGTAGTGGAATGTAATGATGAGATGATGATGAGATGCTTTATTGTCTCCCTTCGGAGAAATTCATTTTGGACATAAGAGAAACACAAACACAAAGAACACATCCCAACACAAACGTCACAAACGTAAGTATTTATTCAAGTATTGTTCTAAACTACAGGTTGAGTTACTTGTACTCTACTGTAGTATTTCCATTGTCTACTAGGTTATGCTCTTTAAATGTTGTACTTCTTACTCCAGTGCATGTATTTGATGTCATTAGTGAGTTGTGACTTCGGAGAGTTAACGCAATAATACAAAATTCATCCATCCATTTACTTCTGCTTATTTGGGGTCAGGTCAGGGTAGCAGCAGGCTAAGCATTTCAGACGCTCCTCTCCCCAGCAATGTTTTCCAGCTCCTCTTGGAGGCTCCCAAGATGCTTCCATGACAAATGAGATATGCAATCCCTCCATCAAGTCTACCCCAGGGTCTCTTCCCAAAGGAAGACACCCAGGAGGCATCTTAATCAGATGCCCGAACCACCTCAGCTGGCTCTTTTCAACATTAAGGAGCAGCAACTCGACTTCCAGCTCCCACCAGATGTCTGAGCTCCACAAGCTATCTCTAAGAATGAGCCCAGACACTCAACAGAGAAAACTCATTTTGGCCGCTTGTAACTGTAATTTTAGTCTTCCTGTCGCTACCCAGAGCTCATGAGCATAGGTGCAGGTTGGAACGTAGATCAACTGGTAAATTGAGAGCTTTGCCTTCTGGCTCAGCTCCGTTTTCACCATTATAGTCCGGACCAACACCCACATTACTGCTGATGCTGCACCATCTGTCCATCGTATGTTCCATTTTCACTTGCGACCAAGGTCCCAGGTTACTTAAACTCCTTTACTTGGAGAAGCAACTCACCCTTAATCCAAAGGAGCAATCCACCATTTCCCAGCAGGGAAGCTTGGCCTCAGAATTGGAGGTGCTGAATCTCAGGTCAAGACTTGATGAAACCAACAGAGCCATGTCATCCAAGGTTTCCAAATTGCACACCCTCCTCATCCCAGCTGCGCCTTGAGATCCTATCCATGAATATCACAAACAGGATTGGAGACAAAGTGCAACCCTGATGGAGTCCAACACCCATTGGAAACATGTTTGACTTTCCACCGAGAATACAAACCCATCTCTCACTTTGTTTGTACAAGGACCTGATGGCCTGTAACAATAGGCTCAGTACCTCACACAAGGTTTCCCAGGGGACACGGATGTCGGCCTTCTCCAAGTCTACAAAACACGTGGACTGGACGGTCAAACTCCCATGACAAATTACCAGTGAGCTGAGGTCACTATTGAGGAAAATAATGGTGACAAGGGGGGTGCAGCATGAGAGGAGCAGTGTGCCTGTTCCTGCTCTCTGTTATCAGTGTCCTGCCTCTGCTGCAGGGAGAGCTGTGGCAGAATCATCATCCCATAACACACCTGACACCCAGAATATTGAAGGAGCCACAGCATTATTACTTGTAATCCCCAAGGTTGAAAATGCTTAGAAAGGTTATGATTCCACTGGGGATTGAACCCAGGACCTTCTGCGTGTAAAGCAGACGTGATGACCACTACACTATGGAACCCCTGTCAACTTTTAGCTCACTCCCTGACCATCCAAGGCCTCAGAAGTGTAGCTCTGTAAAACACGATTTCACTGGTCATGATGTTCAGCAGTCAGGGAGGGTTTTGTGACTGATTATTGTACTTAGATTCACGATATTTCAGACAACATGACTCATGTTGTTTTTCTCACCTCAATGATCTACTGCACAAAAAGAAGATAAGAGACTCCCAGACTCATGAAGGATAAAGCTGGAGGTCCTGGCTGTTCAGTTGATGCTGGAAATTTTAAATAATAAACCTTTTCCTAGCATTTGTATTGCACTTAGAGCAAAATCAAAATTTGCAAAAGAAGTTAATGTTTTGCGGAAGTAACAAAGTTGAATTGATCAAAATGGCTAATGAAGTAAGATTCCCCCTGGGGCCTTTTCCCCCCCATTACCCAGGGGAAATACCCCTTTTCAAGATGTTACATTTAGTTTTACAATAACAAAACTGTAGTCTGTTATGATTAAATGACCAAATGTGGTCACTTTAGCATAACCTACTTCTTTTCATATGAAATTGATACTCAGAATAGATGTATTTTAAAAGAAAATAGACATTGTTCTTATAGTGGGTATTTCCCAAGTTTACCCTTTATGTACCATAATTAACCTCTGCTATGTGTTTGACCTGTACATGACCTGCTAAAAGTATCTTATTGCTCTGCCTCCAGGCAAGGACAAAAATATGGTGACAAAGAGCCTGTTAGGAGGCCCTGGAGGTTCAAGCTATCAGATAGAGACACTAACCAACTTGTATCCTAATGACCTTGACTGTATAAAACCTCTTTGTAATCTTTTCCTTTCACACATTCCTCTCAGCTCATTTCTGAACTTGTTGTGTGAGTCCATCTGCAGATGCTGAATTAAACTCACAGAAATAAACAATTTTAGACTTCATGTCTTATTTAACACAACTTTCCACCACAGCACACTTCCCCCTCAGTAATTTAATTGTACCGTGCTATTCTTTGTAGAGACAAACAGTGTTAATACGGGTAAAATAGAATTAACCCGATTCGGCTTGATGCAGCGGGTGACGTCATTAACATGCGTCCTGACGTGACGCGGAAGTCATTCAGCCAAGATGGCTGCGTCCTTGACAGGCATGTTTTGGTTTCAGTGAAGTGTCAGACATGCACAACAGTTGCAAATTTACCGGCTTCACGACTGGCAAGGGATTTTTGAGAACGGAACATGGAGAGACGAGAGTTCGTCGCGTCTCTGGTGGTAAGAAAATAATTTTCTACAGAGTCGCGCTTTAGATAACTCAGCATCATCTTGATGTACCTGCAGCAAACTGACACCTTAGTAGTTCTCTGTGGTTTAAACAAATTTGCATGCAAAATATATTGGACGAGTTAAACACTAGACTATTAGTACCCGTGTAACATGCTGAACTGGTTCGTAACAAACGGGTATTCTCACTCGAACGTCTTTCGATTGAAACCTGATAATTTGATCATTTTCAAGTTATTTCAGAGTAAAGTGAATTAAAATGTGAGACGCTGTGTTCTAGGTAAAGTAAGACCATCCCACTTTCTTTGTACTGCTACAGCAATAGTTCTCTGATT
>OMNN01001601.1:6448-19195 GCA_900302755.1 Chromis chromis | reverse complement strand
GATTTTAATACACTGCAGTTACACATCCTTCTCTCTAAACTCAGATAGATGTTTGTTAACCCATACACTGATCAGCCACAACATTATGACCACTGACAGGTCAAGTGGATAACATTGATCATATTGGTAGGCTACTATGTGCTGTTCTGCTGGAAAACCTTGGATTTTGGCATCCGTGTTGATGAGACTTAGACACCCAAATAAACATTGTCCCAGAACAAGCACACTCCCTCATGCAAATGGCAATCCCAAATGTCACTGGCCTACCCCCACAGGAAAATGCATCCGACCACATGGCAAAAACATCAAGCAATCAGGAACATCTTGAGGAACATGACAATGGCCCAAGATGTTGATTTGACCTCCAAACTTCCTAGACTCCATTCTGATCAAGCATCAACAGGATGCAGTGGAACAAGTTTGATTGACAGAGGCCCCACTGCACAAGCCAGAGTACCCAAAGGATCCACTGCCAACATCCTGGTGCCAGACCCCATAGGACACCCTGAGAGGTCCTCTTGTCCATGCCCAATGGTTCAGAGCATTTTTTACCACATGTGTTGGGGGACCAACACAATATTAGGCAGGTGGTCATAATGTTATAAATAATAATAATAATAATAATAATAATAATGCATTGGTTTTATATAGCGCTTTTCTGGATACTCAAAGACGCTTTACATTGCATTATTCATTCACTCCATACTCGATGGTGGTAAGCTATGTATGTAGCCACAGCTGCCCTGGGGTAGACTGATGGAAGCGAGGCTGCCAATCTGAGCCATTGGCCCCTCCGACCACCACCAACCACTCACTCTGACACTGCATTCACCTTATGCCTGATCGGTGTAAGTCATCATCACATTTACTCCTCTTAGTCTCCCACTCAAGAATCAAAACTTTTTCAGCTACCGAACCCAGGCTCTCCTGTTCACATTAAAATGCCAATTTCAAAGTTATTTCCGTTGCTTTTTGTTTTTCCTGAAGCCGCCCTAGTAATGTCCGCTCTTGTTTTTCTTGTCCTTGTATTGATCAGTTGCCTGATTTAACTCAGTTTTCTCTTTAATTCTTTTGCTTTTATAACTCTACCTCTTTTTAAATTAGCCAATATGCTTTATCTCAGCTATCGTGTTGATACGGTTGTTTTCATACGTGATGATACTAAAGTTTTCTGTGATTCCTTATATATAATATTGTAGTGCTCAGGTAAATTTACATAATAAATATTACTGTAGGGTTTTAACCTTAATATTTAAACCTGTTAGATACATTTGTAACACCAGTCTTAAATCTCGATGGAGAGGAATATTGGCTGTTGTTTTAAATGTGTTATATAAATTACAGTGACTTAACAAGTAGAGACTTGAAGTGAGACGTACTTGAACTATGAGTCCAAGATCTTCAACATACAGCCTTTCTGTCTCTATCAGCTCTGTCAGGACGTATCTGGGAGAGAAAAAGATTACAAACCAGAAACATTTCATTTACAAAGTGGCAATATAAAAACAGAAATGTGCTGGTGTTCAAGGAATGGTTCAACATTTTATGAAATTTACTTAATGACAGTTAGATGAGAAGATTGATAATGCTCTCATAAATATGAAGCTAGGAGACAGTTTGCTCAGTATAAAGGTATAAAATAGGGAAACAGCTGGACTGCATCTATCCACAGGTAAAATTATCACACCTCTAACTTGCTGATTAACATGCTGTGCCTAGTGTTTGTGTAATTAATCAATAAATACAAAAACCCTAAGTGTATAAAGGATCATTTACAGTCTTTGAGTTTAACCTAAAATAGGATGGCTGTGTTCTCCTGTTTCCAATCTTTAAGGTGAGCTAACTGCCTCCTGATATGAGAGAGGCATCAATCTTTTCATCAGCACTCTGCAAGAAAGTGTGTTTTCCAAAAGTGTTGAATTTTTCCTTTTATGTTGATCTCAACACCTACATGCTCTTCTCTAAGGCAACGTTTCTCTCTTCTTCGCTGTCGACTGTAGCAGACCACTGACTGGCTGAGTCATCAGTCATTGGACCGCTGTCGTCCCCCTGGAGAGTTTTGATGCTGGATTTTTGGCTCTGAAACACAGAAACAAGACAATAAATGTTTTGGTAAATATGGCTGTAACATATTATGTAAGAGGAGTCAGAGTCAGTGTGGCTGCGAACAGCAGTGCTGCAGTTAACTGAGAATCTTTACTCATATTATACTCAGGTACGGTTTTGAAGTATTTGTACTTTACTTGAGTCTTTCTATTTCTGGCTCCTTTACACTACTGTTCCACTATATTTCATTCCGATACGAATATGTCAGTTTTTACTTGGCTGCATTTCAATGTCAGCAAGGTTATTTTGCAAATTAATAGAAAATATAACAAATACATTTAAGATAAGATAACACAAGGGAGAATTCACATGCTATCCAGCAGCACATAAAGGCCCAAATAGGTCAAATGTCCATCTTAGAAGGAAAGCAAAGATTTGACAAAAGCAAAATGAAATGAAATTGAAACAAGTACCTATTTCTGTGGCAGAACTTTTACCCCAACTCCACTAATCATCTCACAACCCCTCAGATTTATTTGTTGACCCACTGAATGAGTCTGACTTATAGGTTGGTCACCACTGAGTAAATGAACACTGAATATAAAGTAGTTAAGTAGTTGGTCATCTGTATTAACATTAATAATATCAGAATAAAAACATACATATGTAGTATAATAAAATCTCAGTCACATTGTCAGTGGTAGAACTCAAGTACTGTGCTTGAGTAACATTTTGAGGTACTTGAAGTTTAGTTGTGTATTTCCATTTTATGCTACCTTATACTTCACTACATTTCAGAGGGAAACATTGTTCTTTCTACTTCACTACATGTATTAGAAAACTTAATATGAAGATTTTACATAATGGATAATATAACTTTTAAAATATGAAACATTGTTTAAGATAAAACCAGTAGTTTCCAACTTTTTATTATATAATAATATAATGGTGATCCCCTCTAAACTTCTCACATGGTTTTATTTGGGCAGTGTTCTTTCTTTTCCCCCCCACATCAGTAACATTACCCGTACTGCTTTCATGCACGTACGTAACATCTCCAGACTCCACCTATCTCCCACCCCACACAGCACCCAGATCCTGGTCCACGCACTTGTCACTTCACACATCGATTACTGCAACTCAATCCTCACTGGTCTTCCTAACAAACTTCTTCACCGTCTCCAAATCATCCAGAACTCTTCTGCCAGAATCCTCACCCGTACCAAATCCACCTACCACTTCACCCCCATCCTCATTCAGGTCCACTGGCTACCTGTCCATCAGTGAATCCAATATAAAATCCTTCTCCTAACATTTAAAGCTCTCCATAACCTGGCCCCCCAATACCTGTCAGACCTTCTCCACCCCTACACCCCCTCCCGTGCTCTACGCTCCTCCTCAGCTGCTCTTCTGTCTGTCCCTACTTACAAACTGACCACTATGGGTGCCAAAGCCCTCAGCTGCTATAGACTATGGAACTCTCTGCTTTACTTGTAATGGTGTATTTTTACATTTCTGTATTTCTGTTACGTAAACGATCTGAATACTTCTTTATCACTGCACATTGTTCTGCAAAATGAGTCCTTATTTTTAATTATTTAAAACCATTTTTTTGTATTTATGTATGATTTCAAAGAGTAACAGAGAATTTTCAATTGTTGTAATGGTACTTAATTAATCATCTAAGACTTCTTCTACCACTGAAACACTGTGCTGTAGAATCCATCCACACACACTTAAATTATAAGTCCTCATCTACAGCGTCTCCTGACCGGATCAGCATCAGTAGGGCAATTTTAAGTAACCTGACAGCAACAAGCGCTTTTTTACATGCTGCTGAGGAGACTGCGGGGCAGAGAGCAAAGTTAATAATGAGCAGTTTGTCAAGTCGTATAACAGAGATCGAGGTAACTGACCAAAGCACAGAGAATTGTTATATAAAAAACATCCCTCCTCACCTAAAAGCAGTATAATCTAATGTGAATTTGACTGTAATCCTCTTGACATACTGTAGTCTCAACACATTTTGTCCTCTGCCTCGGTGCACCAGATCCTTAATCCTGCTGTAGAATCAGTTCATATTTGTAGGTCAAATATGCACTTTCTGTTTATCTTTTTTTTTGCTCTCTCGCTCTCCCTGAGTTAGCTACTCATGTCCTCACACGGCAAGTCCTCACATCTTGCCTATGAAAACAGTCCGAGGCTGATTCAAACTTCATCTAATCCTCCAGTGATTAGCAGTAAGAACGCATGAGTTTAGCTTTGTTCTTCTTCTAAATACTTCATTTTGTTTCCTACAGTGATTTCTCATCTGCTAGAAGGAGGCTAAAGGAATAGTTTCACATTTTGTGGCGCAATGCACATTTGTTTTCTTGCAGTTAATAACATTCTCCCTTAAAAAATAAGTATCTATATTCAGCATCCAGTTAGCATAAACAACTAGCCAAGCTCAATCTAAACTACTAAAACCACTAAAGCTCACAAATGAACCCAGTATGTGTCAAAACTCGCAAAAAAAAGTACATTTATATTCAACACACATACACTTAAGAGTGATATTGATCTTCTTATCCAACACTCAGAAAGAAGAAGAAGTTGAATAACATATTTTCCAATAAAATTTGAACTAATCCTTTAAAAGTAACACTAAGACTGTTTACATTGACTCTGACAGCACAAGAATAAAAGTTTAAGGAATGAAAATAAATAGAAAACTGCAGGTGTCTATGGAATAACATTGTCCTAATGTGCCATTTGACTGGGAAAAGCTGAAAACAAAGACAGCCGTTGTACTTAATGGGTGAAGGGATTATTCTAACTGTTCAAAAAGATTCCTCGGATCTCTTATGTAAAGCTTATGAAACTTGACTCTGTCATCAGTGGAGACTTGTCCAACATCCACAGGCCTGTTTCTCACCTTGCCTTTAGGCCCCTTCTTCTTCTTCTTCTTCTTCTTCTTCTAATTTTGGCATGCTCTCCTCACCCCCAACCCTGACCCCGTGTCAGCCTGTTACAGACTGCACGGCTAGTTGATTACTTCCAGATGCTATCTACAAAAGCTCACAGGACTGATTCCACTCCCCGTCAGAGACTACTCAGTACAGTGTAGGGTTACTAGAAGAAGTTGTACGTGCTTATTTGTGTGCATGCACATGAAAAATGCAGAAAGAATGTCCTTTTTTGGCACAACTGATGAAAGTCAAATGATGTGTGCAAATAAGAGGCTTTTCATATGCGAATACAACTAAGCAGGACGTAAAGGGGCGTGTGTGTTCATACTACATAGCCTGAGGGTGAGTTGTCTTGATATTTAAGTGTATTTGTGTGTGTTTCAGTCAGTTATTACTAGCTATGAGCCCTGCATTACTAAAGGGTTTAATGATGAAGAGGCTCCAATGAAAGACTTAAAGCAACTGAGACGGGAGTGAAGAATGTACTGGAGGGAGTGCAGTCAACTTATATTTCCTCAGCTAATTCAATTATATGTTCTTATCGGAAAAATGACCATTTTACACCATCATTTGATATCATTGCCAGAAAACATGTATTTTATATGCAGTCTACCAACTTTTTTTGCACCTAGGAAAGTAAAGATTAAGCACTAAAGCAGAAACATTAAAGTATTTAAACATTTTAGGTCTTTTATTGCCACAATGTCTTCCAAAGAAACTCAATATATTTTTGCTTTTACCGACATTAACTAGACTGTTGCAGCAGAAATAGAGACACAGCTCGCACAGACTGAATAAAGGACGATTGTGAGCCGAGTGTCCTGTTCAAGTATTTAACGCAAAAATAGGCTATAAAGTTTAAGCACTATTCAGTGTTTTGTTGAATCATATAGTTTCTTTGCAGCCTGGTACCAAATGTTCCTTGGCCTGGTATTAGTCTGCGGCCCGGTGGTTTCTAACCGCTGTCATATATCATCATAACAGCACACTTTGTAACTGAGACTGCCAAATGTTCAGTGCATGCAAATGAAATATTTATTGGATCTTTTTGTTGAGTCCTGGTGAGCTTTTAATCCACCTTTAATCCAGGTCTATTTTTGGCCCCTAATTGATACGAATGAATTTTAAAAGAGTGTCACTGCCGGTGTTTAACTGCTGTAATCAAGACAACCCACAAAAATTCACCCTCAGCTGCAGTTTATATGCTGAGAGAAAGAAAGAGCCTTTGAATCAAGATCTTTAGATTCTAATAGTTGACGGTGTAAAGGAAAGACAGAACAGGATAGAACAGTGACATTACTAGACTCTGTTTGTCTCTGCCTTGCAGGAGGTCAGAAAAGTAGCTCTGACAGAGCGGCTGTGAAGGTGGTTGAGCTGCTGGACTCAACGGGCTGTCTTTCCACTCCTGCACACAAAAATAAACAGCCATTAGGGACACGTACATCAGATGTGTTTCCTCAGGAATGCAAATGAAGCTCATATATCTGTCTTAAAGTCTCACCGTGTCTCCAGAGCGGAGGATGGTGTAGCTATCTTGCATTTCCAGAGGCCTTTGCTGAGCCTCAGTGTGGGAAAGGAGCGATGGCGGTTGCCTCCTGTCTGACCTGAACATCTGCTTCTCGGCTTTTCCCGCTCCACTTCTGGCATCGGAGCTCAGCTTGCGGACGGGATTGGTGAGCCACTTCTTCAGGGCGCTGACAGGGTGCCGTGTTCCTCCAGATGAGGAGTGTGAGCAGGGGCTGGAGCTGCCCGAGGCCTGGTGGGGCACCGGGCCCACTGATGGACCAATACTGCCGTCACTGCCCGCCACAGAGTACGACTCTGCTGCAGAGAGAGAGAGCGAAAGAGATGAGGGGGGGAAAGGATTGGGATAAAGTACATCAGCTAATTGTGGGGTATATCCTCTGAGGTCAGATGTTGCAGACAGATTTCGGCAAAAAATGCTGTTCAATTTCCTGTTTTAAGCCGAAACTGTAACTTTAGTAGCTGCAGCTACTGTACTTACTGGTCCTAAATCATTATAAACCCCAAAACGGGTCTGTTCTCATGAGAAAAGACTCAGAATATGAGTAGAAACTTCACAGTTTGCACATATTTTTTGTACACTCTCAAAAGAAAATGTAGTTAAACCAACAATGATGTAATAACAACCAAAGATCACACCACATATTTAAAAGAATCACTGCTCTTATGCTACATAGTATTGATTACTAATTCATTTTCCTCTGACTGGTAATTTTCAGTGACTTAATAAGAGTTCAGATGATCTGGTTAAATAAAACTGAGAGCAGAGAAATTAATAATCTTGTAGTCAAGATTTTAGCAAAATATACTTAAAAGTAGGAATAGCATAATAGTAAAAGTACTCATTAATCAGCAAAATGACCCCTGTCAGTGTTAGTATGTATCATATCATTAGATTATAATTATTCTTAATGCATTAACATGCAACAAGCATTTTATTGTTGTATCTGGTCAAGATGGAGCTAATTTTGAAGTTGAAATAGTTAAAATACTGTATTAAAGTTTGATGGATCACATTCTATATGATCATTATACATTTTAATTTTAATTTAAATTTCAGATACACTAAGTGCGCAATGCTTTTCTCAGAAAGCAGAAGTATAATTACATGTAACTTCCACATACTTGTACATGACAAGAGCAGTACTGGAGTAGGAATGTACGTGGCGACTGTGATCTGGATAACTGTTACTTTTTCCATTTATTCAGCACACTGTGAGATCTGACTAAAACCTGCACTGAGCCATAATGACACTGTAAACTTTATACCTACTGTGGTGAATCCAAACCCTCACGTATCTCAGCTACAACTCATCAGGAACACATTTTTTTTCTAATATAACACTGATAGTTAATGAAGCTTTTTATTATGCACACTTGAATTTGTGGATTTGGACTAATCGACCCAAATTCAGTCAGATCTGCATTGAACTCATTCTACAGCTTAAACTGGACCCGAACCGGAGATGACACACTTTTTACGCCACAGCTGGATCTTGTTTCCAGCTTTGAATCTCTTGACTGTGGAAACTGGTACCTAATCCTCAACCACACTGTTTTAATCAAGCCCACCCTAACATTAACATTTCACTCTTATTCTGCTGATCACAGCAAAGTGGAATCTTTCAGGAGTCCCATTTTGTCATTTTGGACTCTTTCCAGGAGCCGCTATTCCCTGTCAGCACATTTATGTAAGCTGTAATCATAATAACAAGCTTTCAAGAAGCCAGTGGAAATCTGGGTCAGCTATTAGCCAAAACTGCCTGTTACAGCCATTAAACAAGACACCATATTAACAGTCAGATGTTAAATGATGTGTTTTTCTTTCTGCTCCATTTCTGTTCTCATTTTATTTTAATGGAGACAAGCAAAACCTGCCCTGAATACCAAAATACAGAAATAGAAAGTTAACTGTTCATGACAAATGCATGAATAGTGACCAAATAAAGAATACAGTACAGTTAAAGTAGGCTGGATTCAAATTAGACAATAGCTGTTGATCTACTGTTTTAGTACTGTGGGTACTGTTATATTGTATTTTAACATTTTATTCTCTTTTCTGTTATTTGTCTATTTTTGCACTGTGTACTCGGTGAATGTCGTATACTCTTGCACTAGGAAAGGGGTGCTCACTCCTGGTCCTCGAGGGAATCAGGTGTGATGGAAGAGGGAAACATCTAAAACAAGCAGGACAGTGGCCCTCGAGGACCAGGATTGGGCACCCCTGCATTAGGAGATCCCTTGGAAATGCAATTTCGTTCTGCCTGCACTACGGCTGTATGTCTGGCCAAGTGACAATAAAGTGTGAATTGATTTGATTTGAATTGACTGTTTGGTGCTTCACTTGTGCAGTGAACAACGCAAACTCATTTCTGTAATGGGATGATTTGGAGGGAGGGAGGAGGGTCGGGTTATTTTGGATTGTGTATTTCTGGTGGGGGATGGATGAACTTTTGGACAGTTTGCCTACCTTCCAGATTATGCTGACCAAAAATAATTAACCAGTTAAGGAAAGTAGAAGACATGACAATTAATCCAGAGCAAGGTGGAATTTAAAGGGCCCATATTGTGCTTATTTACAGGTTCATAACTTTATTTTTGAGATGTACTACAATAGATTTACAGTATTTAATGTTTAAAAAACTTAATTTTCCTAATACTGTACTTGCTGCAGCACCTCTTCCCACCTTCTGTTTGAAACACTCCATTTTAGCTCTTTAAGGTCTTCAGCTTGCCTGACCAAAGTGGTTTTACGCTGTAACTCTGAACTAGCACACTGTAACCTCAGGTCTATGAGCAAAGGCATAGAGATGTAGCTCTAGCAGCATCATCCAAATGTGTTACAGAGTGACATAAATTTAAAAAAAATGGAAGAAAAGCCTGGACTTCAAATGCAGCATTTTAGGTGGTTAAGGAACAGTGTTTTCAGTGGTGTGATCTTTGAGCACAGCTTTCACAAGCAGCAAAAAACAGTTATATAACACCCTAAAGCAGGGGTGTCAAACTGCGGTCCTCGAGGGCCACAATCCAGCATGTTTTTTCACATGATCAGGATCGTTATCAGGCTTCTGCAGAGCTTGAAGATGAGCTGATCATTTGAATCAGGTGTGTTGGAAGAGGGAAACATCTAAAACATGCTGGATTGTGGCCCTCGAGGACCGCAGTTTGACACCCCTGCCCTAAAGGGAAGGGATAAACCCAAAAAGTATAATATGGGATCTTTAAAAGATGAACTGATGGAAAAGAAGAAGGAGAGGGAAAAAATAACATAGCTGCGAGACGTTACCATTTGCTAAGCAAGAATCTTGACAAGCTCCTACAGCTATGCTAGCAGCTCTGTGAGGCTGCAATGCTAACATGCTATCAATGGCAATGCTAACGCACTGAGGCACAGCAGGTTAAAATGTTTGCCATCTTGGGTTCACAAATTCACAAAACAAAACTACAGTAACATCAGTTCTGCAAGAATTTGGTCATAAAGTATCATAATTGTGTCACATGTCATAATTATTAGAGAAAAAGAAATTATGACCTGATCATGGTGCTTGAGAACATATAACTGACCACCAAAGTTATTACATTTCATCTCAAAAGGAATATGAATTGGTATCTGATACAGGTTGCTTAAAATAAAAAATGACAAACCATCTAACAGTTTTTAGAAAAGGTCTTTGGTTAAGACCTCTCCTGCACAAGCTCCTTTTTATGTTTATGTTTTATGTATTTTTAACTTTGTACATGTGACTTTCTACTATATGAGTATCTCCTTGAACAAATATAAATTTCTGTAATTTCTTATTATACAAACAAAAATACTTTTCTCTTTGGATCACAGTAATGAACCTACCAACCAGCACTGTCAACCCTATAGAGACACATCACTAGTAGAGCAAAAACACATACAGTACAACCCACTGTTGTCAATTCAGATCTGGCTCACTCTATTCAGTGCTTCTGAATCATTTCCTGTCATGTGTCACTTGATAAAAATACCCCAAACAATGCACCACAAAAATGTCAGAACAGCTTTACCAACGACTGACCAAATAAGAACAGAAGTAATATAACAAACCCAGATGTAAACATATACACGTATGCTTTAAAACTGAGCAGACTCAGCCATCTGGTCATCTTGTTTTTTCTTTTTTTTGTTAGTCAAGGTCAGGTCATGCGTTAACACTGTCAACCACCTCACCATCTGTTGAAGTGAGTAGTGTGTACACCTTACTGCCAGTTTTTCTGCAAACACATCAACATTTTCTAAATGTGACATCTAAATCAGTGCTGAGCTGAGCGACTCAGCTTGTCATGTATCTTTGAAAAGGTTATGTCATGTGTCATTTTCCCACGGAGCAGCAGCTGGACCACCATCCGGACTGCAGGGAGGGTCAGCAGTGTGCATGCGGTTATGCATGTATGCATGCAGGCATTATAGGCAGCCAAATGATAACAAACATATTTATCTTGTGTAAATCCTCTGTGAATAGTGAACATTTAAACTTTAACTTGTCACTTTTCTGTGACTATTTTTCAGTTGTCAGCCGTGGAGGTAGTTTAATGTGCTACACGAATTCTCTGCTGCACACAGATTGATGGAGGGATTAAGGTTTGGAGGGGGTTGATTCTCTCTGCCACTCCAGTGGCTCAGACAACACACCCAGATGGAAAGAAATGGCACTAAATGGGACCAAAACATTAGCAAAGGGTCAGTCCCTCCGACAGTAATCCCGTCTGCTGCAATGAGCGCTGGTAGCGTTTGAGCTGCCAGCAAATTGTACTACACTGTACTGAACAGTTTGATATGCGAGGGTGGAGACTAACTTGTTAATGAAATGGATTAGCTTGCCTGTATAGTTTTGGAGTATTTTGAATATTACTGCTACTTCTACTAATAAGAATATTAGTAAACTTAATTTCTATAGAACCTTTTGCTCATTTTCTACTTCTACCCCCTACCCGAACCAGGGTTTGTATCCCCACCCCGCTTTTATTGGTGCAGTTGGTGAGAGGCTGGGGTAGGTGATGGTAGTGCTGTTTGTGGTAGTGTAGGCAAAAGAAATAAGTGTTTTGGTGAGGTTGTATGTACAGCTAAATGACCATAAAGGTTGCTTTGATTTGATTTGATTTGATTTAATGTCATATTGTTTAAATAAATACACTACCTCACATTGTCTTTAGTTATGTGGTTACTATATATATATATATTTGTTCAGATCTATTCTCTTTGGCTACATCTGTCCCCGACAAAGTAGTATTTTTGCAACCATTTGTTAAAGCAATTCATATTAATCTTTGTAATTAGCACCGTTTATGAATTACAGTATAAATGCATTGAAAAATATCATCCTACTGTCCACTACTTTTGAATGACACCTGAAAAATACAGACTTTGTTTCACAGTATAGCTGAAAGTTATTTAACAACAAGGTCTTTAAGAACCTAAAAGAGGAGTCCAGTTTCTTTTTTACTGAAGCTCCTAGGATTAACCCGGATGACTGAGCCATAATATAACTACAGTTTACAGATTTACAGATTATAAAATTCCAGCAGAAAACTAAGCAGATTTTATAATTTAATACACATAACAACAAAATCTTTTTTCAGATTCTGGTCATAATATGTTAATGACTCCCTTATATGACATGCGAGGAAGCACATATTTGATCTGTTCTGATGGGGGAGAGAGAAATGCTTCCATGACCTACTTTACATTATGCAATCGTTGGCTCTCTGTCTCTCTAAACGTAGATAATCAGGAGACAGTTAACTTACTAAAGCCATACATGGTCTTGGTCAACAACAGTAACAATGATGGAGATGCTGTAGGAGCCCCACTTCAAACAGTATCATGACATGTCAAATCTAATGCATGATTTAAGCTTTGCACATGTTACATGCCAGGCCCATTAGTGTGTCACGTGAGGGAGCTCATATCATGTGCATGCTGATGGATCTAAATTATCATTACTGCAGTCAAGATAAAAAATACCTCCAAGCCCACACTGCTGTCACAACCAAAACTACAAATCAGCAACTCTCGCATTGTCTGCATCCACTCATTGCTGAGGAGGGATGCAGCACACTTTATCTATCCAGGAGAGCGACAGATTAATAGCAGTAAAAGAGAGAGAGAGAGAGAGAGAGAGAGAGAGAGAGAGAGAGAGAGAGAGAGAGAGAGAGAGAGGAAGAAGAAGGAGGGAGACCGGCTATCACAGTAGAAAGAGAG
>OMNN01001596.1:0-12525 GCA_900302755.1 Chromis chromis | reverse complement strand
GAGGCCCCGCAGCCTCCTGCCGTCCTGGCTGAGCCGCAACAAGAACTCCTCGTCTGCCGGCAGCATCAATGGAAAACCATGAGTCAGGTTGGAAAACACTTAGAGCGGGAGGGAGCGGGGTGAGGAAAGTTTGATCTTTTTCCTCTGTGGTTTGAATATATATACACTCCATGTATATGTACAGTGTGGTTACAGTCAGTGGTTTTGCTTGACTCACGGTGTTGTGACCTAAAGCAGTGATGGGGTGTCTTCAGCTGTCAGGAGACTCAGGTTCAGACAGAAGAGGGCGCTGATGACAAAGAAAGAAATCACGCAGGACTCTGTGTTGCTGCTGACAGGAGACATATGCAAACGTTACCACGGATAGGGATAGTGTAGAGCCGAAACCTAAATGCACAAGACAGATGTCCAAACCTGTTCCCCAAGAGATGGTTGTTGTCTGTTTTTTAATCTGTGATGTTGCGTCTGAACGGGTCGGACGCAGGACTCCCGGACCTGACGTGTAAATGTGTGTAAATGTACTGCAGAGGTCTGTGATGGCGGTTGTCATGTCCTCCTCATCAGGGGCAAAGTGCAGTAACTGAGAATCCTTTAAAACATGTTCTTTCTTATTAATGGATATATCCAGTTGATGTCTTGAGTATAAACCTTTAAATAAACCCTGATTTCAAAGAATTATTAAACAGTTTAAAACCAAAAGGGAAAAAAAAGAGTTAGAGCTGCATTTAATGTAGTCTGCCTTGGTTTTAATGATATCACGTCCCATTTGTTTTTGTGCCCCTTACATGTAGGATTACTGAGCAATTTAATATAGATGATTTGTTGAGGAGCAGTTAGCGTGAAGCATGACTGTGAACAAAAACTGTTGTTTGTGTAGCTAATTGTTATTGGACCTATATAATGTAGAAATGTATTTAAACCCTTTTCATTCATTAGTAGCACAAAGGTGCACCCTTTAATTTTGTCCACTTGAGGAAAAATCTCAGAAATTGATGTCAATTGAACTTTTTAAATTAGAAATCATGTTTTCTTTCCCTATAATTAAACCAGACAGAAGGTTTGTTTTTTCTTTGCAAGCAGAACTTTTCCTAAATTCCCAACATACAGAGTGCAGGAAGCCATCTTTGATCGTTTTAGTTCTCTGTTGTGAATTCCTAACTAACACTTCACCACCTCGTCATCGTAATATTTTCTATTAAATAACGTCACTGTTGAACGAGCAATGTTACACTACTTATTTATATACTTTAAGTCCCCAGGATGGTGTTGAAGATTATTTTATTATGGCACAAATTAGATTATTTAACTCACAAACATTAAAAAAAAAAAATATTGGCATGCTTTAATATTAATAAACACATTTAGGGAATTGGCAGTATGATTTGAGTTACAAGTTGTACACCAACTATTACCTGATTTGAATAACATAAAAATGCATCGGTAGAGTTTTATAAACATTTCAAGTCCCACAGATGTCACCCAATACTTTAATTTAGGGATGCACATGTTCCATAGAATATCTCGGCTAATATTGCTGAAGAACAACCAACAACACTCAATAGATTTAAACTCTTCTAGACTTTCAAACAATGCTGAAATGTTACATGCACATTCACATCAGACTTTCTTTTTTTTTAAATTCTCACAGACTGGTCTCTAAAGACACAAAACAAAAAGTAGCACATACAGCCCTGACTTCGTTTTCAGTTGCAGTTTAACCTTCTAAACGTTCAGGTACTTTACCTGGTACAATATTTGCATTTCTGTGCAGATTCCCTTCCGAGGGAGGTGGTGACCGATTACAGAACCTTATGTTTCTTATTGTGTGTCGTCTCATCACTTGTTTGTCAATTTTTAAAAGGAATCTCTGTGGGTTTGTGACTTCATCAACAAATTTCACCGGCTGAACAGTGTTTTCCAAG
The DNA here is from genome assembly GCA_900302755.1 of Chromis chromis. NCBI lineage: Eukaryota > Metazoa > Chordata > Actinopteri > Pomacentridae > Chromis > Chromis chromis. The sequence goes on along the minus strand of OMNN01001596.1, from coordinate 10,603 downwards.
TTTTGAAATGTGTGTAATAAGTCATGAACTTTCTCCTCGGCTCCCTTTGACAACTGTCAGTGTTTCTTTCGTTTTTTTTTCAATTAAGCTCCATCTTTATGATCACGTTTCCTGTTCTCTGTTATTATTTTCATTCTCCCCTTAAATAATAAAGAGCATGCCCCTGCAAGACCTGAAGTCTGAGAAAGTGTCCGATTAAATTCTTTTCTACTTGAAAACTTTTGTTCTCGTGCAATGTTATGTCCTAGCTCTGCCAGGGGAAAGAGAAGCAACATAAAAGCAGTTAGTTCTGATTTGAGCAGTTATTTGTTGCTTAAATATAATTAACAAAGGAGGCAAACTGAAATCGAAAGTAAGGTGTGTGGGTGTACCTAATTGCCCTTCTGGGATAAATAAAGTTTTCTAACCCTATCTGAATCTGAATCTGAATCTGAATCTGTTGCTCCAACTTGTGAAGTAAACAACTAAAAATAACAAGTAGACCTTGGGTGTGGGTGTAGTGGAAACTTCCGCCTGGCTGGCTGGATCTATTGAATGTCAAAGAGTGCCTCATTAAACAAATTAACAAAACTCTGTAATGGGTGTAACTACTAGTAGGTGCCTGCAAAATATTAAGACAACAAGCAGCCACAAAATATGAAAAAGAGGCACAGATGGGTGATGCCAACATTAAATTAAACCGCACCCAGCACTTAGACATTATGTGCAATTTTAATTCAGGTGTGGTGACTGTTGGAGTTTGTTGGGTGCAGCAGACTAGTCAGGGATTCAATGAGAAACCGGTTTAGGTGGGTGGGGAGCCAATCAGTTGAGATGCACAGGAACTGCCCAGCTCCAAGAGGGCTGTACTACGAAGCGAGATTAGGCAGGTATGTTGAGTTTAAAGTCAGAGTTTTCAGTGTCATCAAGGTGTCTCTCTTGGTAACCGATGCTGTGCAGCTAACCTGGTCCAGAGCAGGTTATGTTTAGAGTCTAGATTTTAAACGGCTGTAACAAGCGTCTCCCTTTAATCAAATCATGTCCGTTTACACTGCTGGTAGTACAAAACATAAAACACAAATTAGAAAAACTGATTATTCTGCTGATATTTACTACAGAGAATATTCAATCATAACATTAATTTCACTTTGATTTGTCCAAAACTTTGTGACATCCTGCATTATGGGACTGTGTCAGACCTGAACGCACTTCACTACAATATCGTGTTTACATATATGAAGATTAACAGCTTTAATGTGCAGCTGTCAGAAAGAAGCAGCTGCATTGAACAGTAAAATAAATATCTCGTTTGACAGTACTGTACACCAACATCTCCTCTGTATACACACACACACACACACACACACACACACACACACACACACACACCTACATTTACTAGAATATTATAGTACAATTATACCAGACTGATGTAAATATAAAGTCCTCACAATATTATATACAGTATAATACAAATATACTTGAGTAGTTTACATATTAAGGCTAACGCTAAAATATATTTTTTATACAAATATACTTGACTAATTTAAGAGCCTACAACATTATTTGTTATATAAATTTACCAGACTAATTTAAGTATTAAGACCCTGCAATAATATTTGTTATACAAGTTTAAAAGTCAGGTTTGCAGGTTTTGCTCACAAACTAAAGTAGAGCTGTAGCTAGTGATTATTCATTATCTATTAATCTGCATATTATTTTCTTGAAAAATAGATTAGAAAATAATAATTCTTGAGCCCAGACAGACATCTTCATCGTGTTTTCTCAAAACCAAATCCAAATAGATTCAATAAAGCAACACAATCCTGCTTCCTCATTAGTTTTCTGTCTATCATCTTGTTAATTAATTGATTTTCCAGCTTTAAGTGAAATTTTGATTTGATTGTGGTACTCAAGGAAAATGGCAGGGATCCTGAGAGAAACATGAAGTTATTGAGAAAATAAAACTAATTTGCTGAGAAAGTAAATTCAGGTTGTTTAGATATTTTATTAAAAAAACACAGATATAACTGGAAAAGTTGGGGAAATCTAGTAAGGGTATCTTCTAAAATCCGAACTTTAGTTTTATAGGTTTTTAAAAAGAAGATTATCTTCAGACCTCATCATTCAAGTATGGGCCGTCCCTCTTGTAGGGTTTTTCCATTGGACCGGGTCGGTCTGCTGTAACTGCATCATGTTATCTGTGAGATGATGACATGATGATATGATGATGATGCATCTCTGCCTCTCAGTTCATAGGTCACAGTACCTGTGAAAGATCAAATGTAAACCGCCGTCCATTGTGGTTCACACTGAGTGAAATAACACATCTTAAGTGAAGAATGCAGACATCACTTAGTTGCAGCAGTTTCACTATGAATCACTGAGATTTCAGGAAGAAAGGTGTTTTCTTAATCTTGAAAAAGGTCGTATATGGTGAGATCATCCAGCACGAGTAATTTGAAGCTGCAAAGAATGTCCTGCATACTGTCTGAGTGAAAGCGGTTTTATAAAGCAGTTGCATAAATAAAACTCAATGGCTGCTCCTTTCCCTGGACCTCACAGAGGACACAGTTGAACAACCACAGCTACAACTGTTCAGCATGTGCAAAGCTGTGATAAAATTGCTGGACTTCTCTGTAAGGCAGCTGAGCGAGCAGCGGTGGTTGCTTTAACAGACAGAGAGATTACATTTTATGATGAAATAATACATCATCAATGCAACTATTTAGCCTTTATTTAAGAGTTGCTCATACACGTCTTACAAGGTTATTTCAGTATTACAGTTAGCATTGCACTTCTATAAAACTAGGTCACTAAGGAGACATGGAGTACAGTCCAAATTGAAGGACTAATGGCTGAGGTATTCTGACTTCTAGTCCCCAGAATGGGTCAAAATACAAAAACAGTGGTTTCATACATTTCCCATGATGCAACAAAGAGCATTTTTTTAAAATTCATTTTGTCACATCTGACAAAAATCCTCTCCAAGTGAAAGAAAAAAAATGGAGCTCACAGATTGAGTAGTGCAAAAATTTTAAATATGCATGAGCAGATTTTTTAAATGAATGTGGGCATGATGTGCTGTTCCCTTACGGTATGTTGTTGAAACGCATGGCTGCAACAAACAAGATAACCCGGTTAACAACTCACCAACTTCCTACTGTGGTTCGCTTTGTTCTTCTTTCCTTTGCAGGAAACATTTTCTGTTGCTGTTGGTTTTATGTGAAACGCAGCCAACGTTCTGTCGTTTAAGAGAAAGTACCTAAAAGCGTCACTGGTAACAGGCCTACGGGAATCGCTTACAGGGTCTAAGAGGGGAAAGCCGTCGAGTTCACATGTGACTATTTGAGCACGCTAACATAAATATAAACAGGGTGATAAATGAGTTCTCTAGGTCTCTGAATATTTGTGACACTGATACTCATTGTTGTGTAGTATTATTATGATGTAGAAGTTTTACAATAGGTCCAGTATGAGTCAAAAAACAGTTTTTAAAAAGTCTGAAAGAAGGAAAGAGGCTAAACCCACAACATGTTTGGTAGATGACCTTTAATGCAAAGCTAAAACACTACAATGGAAGTATTTTACTGCATCAATGTTTTAAATAAACACGTCCTTATTATAGCTGTCTGAATGGCATTACATTGTGATATGATTATGTTTTAACTGCATTTTAATAATACATTCAACATACTAATTTATTTTTTTGGTTTAACACATTAATGTTAGTAGGTAAAATTAGAATATTGGTGGCAAGGCTGGCTTAGATATCTACTATCAGGATTTCAGCAGCTTGTGTTACCGCTAATTATTCAAGAGTAATAAAAGGCAAAAATGTCTTCAGTGTTGCACTAAAACCAGAGAGGATAAATAATTACGGCGTTATACGTAGTACTATACACACAGAGAGACACTAACCAAAGGTGCTATTTTGTCTAGAACGTGTTTATATTGCTTAACACGGATGTGAAGAACCACACAATGCAAAGCGGAGTATAATGATTCTTATAATGTTGTATATATACCATAAGGAAGATATTTGATAAAAATATTTGTTAGAGATTATGCCATCAGCTATAAGATAGAATACAAATGACAAGAGTGTCACATTAGAATAGGTTAAATGCCTACAGAGCTCATAACTATTACAGATCCACCACCATGTTCGCCACGTAATGTAGTAACGAATATTAACAATCAGTATCAATATATAGTGCAGATATGTAATAATATTTTCTCTCCATATATATATTTATTATAATTATTATAATTATTATATTCATTCTTATTAATAATGTGTACTTGGTGCAGCTTCCACAGACTACACCTTATAAGCCTGTAAGGTCTACAATGGCTTTGATAAAAATTGTATCGTCTCTCAGATATGGACTCTTGCCGGCCAGTTTAGCCAGAGGACAGAAGAGAGGGCAGCCGCTAGCGATGTTCATCTCGCTGATCGGCCGCTGGAAGGACGTGGAGGTCACATCCGGGCGGAAAGCATCGATAATGTGCTCCCTGTTGTTCTGATCCAGCAGCATCAGGGTCACCTGAGGAAACGGAAGAAGAAGAAGAGAACCTGAGGATCTTTTGTGTCTTTAATTGTGGTGGTTCACACCGATGGAGTATTCATTTACATGTCTCCCTACCTTCTGACTGAACGGCCATTTGAGCAGAGCGTCACACTTGCCCCTCATGACGACAAAGAACAGTGAAAGGTGCGTTCCCCGACCCGTCCCGTCCCCGTTCAAATACAGTCTCAGACACATTTTGTAGCCATACTTGCTGGAGTAAAATGCTGGGGGAGGAAGAAAAACAGAACAGTCCAGAATGTAAACAGAGCCTAAAACAGTGTCATGTGAGAAAAGGAATGATCAGCACACTCCCTGAAGAACAACAAGGGTGTAGGCGCTTGGAATTCCCCTCGTCTTCAGGCCAACAGTTAAGATCATGTAAACCACATGATTCATTCAAATATAACCTTTCACTTTGACCATAAGACATTCCACGTGTGCAGTCAGATGATGGGTGGTGATTACGTATTTCTTACCTGGTGAGAACATTGCAGGTGCTCGACCAGCCACAGCATCCTGCCTGCGACGTGAAAAGTCAGAGATTTTCCACACAAATATCCCGTCGAAGGTGCAGAACTGGAGTTCTCTAACCAGCTGTTCGGTCTCTGAGAGCTGCAAGTCTCTCATAGTCAGCGTCCTCTCCAGCTGTCGCACTTTGTTGGACAGATTTTCAATCTTTTCTTGATCTAAACGATGCTGATGTGAGAAAGCCTCCAGTGTAACTGAACTGCGCTCCACTTCCCGGTTCAGAACACACACAATGTTTTCTAAAGCGTTGACCTGTGGGAAAACAGAAACACATACATTTATATTCTCATTATAGAAAGCTATAAACAACAGTGGTTAACAAACGGCATTAAAGCTGTTGAGACTCACCTTTTTATCCAAACCCACGGGCTGCACAGAGGCTGAAGCTCCGGCTCCCTCCTCAGGAGCCCTGTACAGACCCAGACCACTGTCCTCCTGCCACTCCCCGGCACCAGGAGCCTCTGCACGAGTCCGAGCCAAAGACAGAACCATTGGCAACAGCAGACGCAAGTGCTCCATGGTGCTGCCGTGCTCATGGTCGCTGAGCTTCCCGTTCTCTATCTGAGAGGACGAAGAAGAAGCACAGCAGAGCTTATTTAACTATTAGAACCTGCGATTAGAGTCAAACTGAAAACTAAACTAAACTGCAGGGATTAAATGCTCCAGTCAGGTTTTATCAGTGCTGAATGGGCTGTGCCTTTTATGTATTAGGATACATTTAGGCCACAGAGGTGAAAATGCTATTTATGTAATTTAGGTATTTTCAAGATCCTCAAAGACTCTTCTATCCATCTGGATTACAACATATTCACTGTGCTGGAATGATGATTTTTAACTTGTTTACCAAGTTGTGTTTTAATGTGAAAGCAGGGTCTGGGCTCCATCATGGTAATCCTCTGCTAGTATAATTTTCCAGTTTTATAGAATGGCCATTGAGTTTGGGTTTCACAAAAGACAGGCAGACCACATGTTTAAAATTAAATAACAACAAACCAAGTGACTTCTAGTTTTGGTTTCCAAATGAACAAAAGACAAAAATGGACAATGTTTAAACTTTTTTTTTTTTTTTTTTTGGAGAGTTTTTCCCACTTTAATGATAGAGAGAGACAGGGTGAAAGGGGGTATAGAGGAGAGAGACATGCAGCAAAGGGTGTTGAGCTGGATTCGAACTCACGACCGCTGCTGGCGACCTGCGCCCACATGGTAACGCCTTAACTCAGTGAGCTATACGGCGGCCCTCTGATGAGTTCTTAAGTAGACATGTACTACATGTGGAAAATTATTTTAAAATATATGCATCCTTGAGTCATATACCTACACATTCAATCAACATTATAATTACTTTCATGATTTGTGCTACCAGTACGTTCAGTAGTAATTGGATATTCCACTGCAATTCATAATGTAGACAATGACAAATCAAAGCTATTAAAGCTGCTACTAATATTCAACATTTACCTATTAAGCATTCATCAAACAACTATGTCACAGTCAATTCAATAGATGTGTGAGCTACAGGGTCGCCGCTGTCTATGTTTTCTCCATTCCCTGTCCTTCCTTCTCAGCCATAGCCAAAAGGTCCCTGACTCTGCCTCTTCTGCTGCATCCTTAAGAGCCTGCTTGAGTCTGGAGCCAGTTAGTCAATACTCCGAGGGTCTTCAGGATGCGCTGAGTGGATGAAGCATCTGCAGCTAATTTCCAGGGCATAGATGATTGCCATCCATCCTGCATCTGCAAACTTGACTTCTAGGAGTCACAGAGTCAACAGGTTTCCATTGAGCCACATTCAGAAGACTTCTGAGTGCTGCATGTGAACCTATTGAGTAAGCTCAACTGCATGTTTGCAGAATCAGCTTATCACACATGCACAGGTTGCCCAGTTTCTTTGTTAGTGCTGCCTTAATACAGAGCTTTATAGTGTCTTTAAATGTGTTGTTTTGGATTTACAACCTTCATTGCAGTCTCGCCTCTCTAATCAAAATAATTGATGCTAGTCTTTGACAGTCTGGATGCATGATTTCCTATACTTACCTGTGTGTTGGTAGGTTTCTGTATGCACTTTTCCTTCTACCACCACAGTATACACTCATCAACCAGACAGTACGGATGAAGCACACTGATGAAGAACGCACACCTGGGCCTTTGTGACAACGCGTGTACTCGGTTTGTGGGCGGGAGGGGGTATTGTTTCATATGAGCACAAGTGGCCTCTCGCTCCAAGTTTAATTACATCGCTGGCCTCTGCAACACTCTCATTTCATCTACCTGTCTAATTGCTGTGAAGGTAGCGGGAGGGCCAAGTGATGACATAGCCTCTGGTCACAATGTTTAGCGGGGAGACAGTAAATTACACCGTGCATCTGTGAAGGGGTGACAGTCTGGCTCCACGAGACCCGCATTTCTCCGCGGTGCTCCATGAAATTCCGAGTCGTGTTATTAAGTGCACTAATTCATTTTTAAAGCTGCAAGGCTGAAGCCAATTTGTTTCGCAGAGGTTGTTTGTTGTTTTAAGGCTTATTGTTTTCTATGCCCGTGCATTTTTATTTTTTTTTCAGTCTCCCCTGAGATGGTAAATTGTAAACACTGGAAAGTGGAGCCTTATAAACAGTAGTGGTGCTGACCACAAGGGGCTGCTCTAATTAAAGGTTAAAGTATTACTTTTTGTTTTCGTATTGTAGGTTTGAGAAAAACAGAATATCAGCATTCTACACCAGTCCACATGTGGTAAATGCTGCCCTTCAGCTGCATTATACAACACAAGGAGAAACTTAAAGGTGACACAAAAGCACACAAAGTCAACAAACATGCAAACACAAGAGTTAAAAATCACGATTTTTTTTTTTACTTGGCAAAGATCTGAGACAAAGACATGTCAGCTCAGTGTGAATGTACAGAGACAACAACAAAAAAAGATGACAGTCTGAAGGGAAATAAGAGAAAAAACTGGAGCTCCTCATAAAGTCTGGAATCAGTCAGTCTGAACTGTCACAAACATTCACCGCAAACACAGTTTTCTTTGTTTTCTTAAAGCAAACGTCTGAACTGCCGTTTAAGGAAGCATACCCCTTGATGTTAGTGACCAAAAGACACAGACTCCAATCAAAAGCGCTTAGAAGGAGCGAGATGGAGGAACCAACACTTTCAAACAAGCTACTCCACACAAAATCACAGTGCTCCACTTGCTGCCACTCTGCACCACTTACATAACCGGTGAGGTCCAGGCTCCTATATGAGTCGAAAATTGAAGTTCTGGTGAAGTAGATGGAAGTTGGCATAAGCCATCCCATATATTTTGTGTGTTACTTTGGCCCTAACGTCACCTCAGAAGCAGGCCTCCCAGTCTGTGTGCACCATTCCGAATAGCTCTACTAAATCTGTTGGGCTATTAAAGTTTAGATACTGGCTATGGACGTGGTTGGAGTCCACGAATTCTAGCAATATAGATCGATTTGCACATAGACTCAGGCAGCACAGCACTGCAAAGTGTTCTGGGCACGAAAAACACGGGCTTTTCTATGTGTAACGCTCAAATATGCTATTAGTTAACACCTTTGGAATAAAAACCAAGCTGCCAGATCTCACATCCAACAATTTAGGTTGGAAAGAAGCTGAGAGTTAGAAATACCTGAGTTGGAGAGGAAATAGATTTGAAAACCCAGCACTTTAGTTAAATCTGTGACTTTTTCCTTAAAGTAGTCGGATTCAAAAGTGTTAACTATTAATATCCTGTATCCAACAATGACAGGGAATACATTTTAGATTGATTCAGATTTTAGAAGAATAGAATAGGCCTAGTGTAGCTCTAAAGAAAGATGTAAAAATCTGAATAATTTGCTCAAGCTGCAGTGTGAGTAATGTAGGCGTCAGGTTTGGAAAAGAGAGAATAATGCATGGAATAAGAAAAAGACATTGTTTCTCATGCAGTTGCATCAATTCTGATTATTTTGAGTGTCATACGAAATCGGTAATTATTTTTCACAGGATGCCGCTCCTTGCAGCTGCTTCCCTCTCTGAGCAAACCGGTTTAACAGTATAAAGAATTACCTCATTAATATACGCACGCTTCCAAGCACTGCGAAAAGCCACATTCTCATGCAACAGGGAATCATTCAAAGGAAATCATGATTTAGACATTGAAGGATGCATGTTGCCTTTGCAGTACATGAACTGACACAAGGAAACTTCAGGCGCACTATCAATCACCATTAGTTTCCACGTCAACATCGTAACACACACACACGTGCACATACGTGCATACAAAAGACAAGAACATGTACCACCGAGATTGGAATAATCATCTCCATGGCAACTCTGTACTGTCAATGTGCACACCTGTCACACTGCGAGTCTACCCAGCATGCCTCTGGCCTGGAATTCCACCTGTCCACTTTGCTTCCTGGAAAAACACACAAGCTGCAGCTTTGACAAGCCACTGGACCTGGGGTGGTTTCTCCATGCACCGACACGCGCGCACATACACACCTACACATCTCAGCGTGGATGATCGCACACGCATCAGTGAGCACACATATACCACACAACCTCACACAGAACTAATGAAACATGAAAACTGGCAGCACATAAAATCACAGCATGTTACCCCTGAATGCCTGTCATAATTTTTTTTTTTGTCTCACAACCTTTATTCAAACAGGCAAGCTGAGCACATTCCAAGAACACGTTTTATTCACAAGAGCAGCCTGGGGGGAATGAGATGCCCTTATTCAAGATAATTTTTTCCACCTTTTACTCTGTCACAAATGTTTTCTCTCTTTTACTGATGATAAGTGTGAAGACGTCAGGAAAGGAAGGCCTTTATGTGTTTTTTTTTCTTCTTTTTTTCAGCTAAGTATTGCTTGACCCTATGAACTCCAAGCCGTTTCGGGGCATTTGTGCTCATGTTACATTTTTATTCAATGCGGGCTCATTGTTCACTGCAATATAGAGTCCTGCACCTCAATAGAAACATCAAAAAGGGAACTAGATGTAGAGAGAAATGAAAAATGTCCTGTGTGCAGTATGACACAGTGACACCGATCAGGCATAACATTATGACCACCTGCCTAATGTTGTGTTGGTCCCTCTTATGTGGCCAAAAATGCTCTGAACCATTGGGCCTCTCAGAGGACCTCTCAGGGTGTCCGATGGGGTCTGGCACCAGGACGTTGGCAATGGATCCTTTGGGTACTCTGGCTTGTGCAGTGGGGCCTCTGTCAATCAAACTTGTTCCACTGCATCCTGTTGATGCTTGATCAGAATGGGGTCTAGGAAGTTTGGAGGTCAAATCAACATCTTGGGTGATTGTCATGTTCCTCAAGATGTTCCTGATTGTTTGATGTTTTTGCCATGTGGTGGGGTGCATTTTCCTGCGGGGGTAGGCCAGTGACATTTGGGATTTCCATTTGCATGAAGGAGTGTTCTTGTTCTGGGACAATGTTTATTTAGGTGTCTAAGTCTCATCAACATGGATGTTAAAATCCAAGGTTTTCCAGCAGAACACCACATAGTACCAATATGATCAA
>OMNN01001595.1:0-13626 GCA_900302755.1 Chromis chromis | reverse complement strand
GCCCCAATGAGGCAAAAATAATTAATATAAATATTAATATAATTATAATAATATAAATAAAATCTGTGATGGCTGGTTTAAGGCAAGGAAGAAGCATGCTTCAAATTAATGATGACCTTTTAATTAATCAGCCAAGATCTTTCCTAGACTTTCTCCAACCTTAAACAATCAGCAATACTAATCCAATGCAGTTTTTGGGAGCAAGAGAGATGTAAATCTGGTACATGTTAACTATCTAAATATGCTAAATATCAACAATTTTTCTCCAAAATCAGACGCCACATTTAACCAAGTGCTTTGAGTTGCCTAAACATAACCATAAAAAACATAATGATTTAATTAGCAGTAGAAAACAAGGGAAATGCAATAAGATTTAACAGATCAAACAGATCTGCAATTTACATTGTATGTTGACAGTGGGCTTACTGAGCGATTGACATATTCGATGTTCAATGCATGTAAAAAAAAAAATCCAGGCAGCAATAAGCAGCCTTTAAAAAAATCAACTAATAGCAGTTTAAGAACATAATATCTAATCATCAGCATTTCATCTTCAGCACTACAAGTGGATCAATAAGCTTTTATTCACCACAAGATCTTGCTTAGTCATAGCATTTTCTGTCTTCCTCTTCTAATCTCTACATGAGTGCAGTGACTTAAGGCCCAGACCTGGCGGCTGACCTGAACACGCTCCTCCTCTGTTTACTTTGCCCTCTGTGTTGACCTTTAGCCCTCTCCCCACCACCCCACTACTCTCCTGCCAGTTACGATGCCTTTTGTTTGGACTTTACATCTGGTGGACGAACACCATGGCCCTGCATTGTTTTGTTTTAGTGCTCGCAATCTTTCTCAGAGAAGAAGAGGGAAAGAGAAACAAAAAAGGGAGGAAGATTTTCACAAAGTCTTGATCATGTCAGAATGGTTGACCCAGTGCCACAATTGTTTGGATGTACATGAAGTCTTGTTTTGTTTAAGCTCCAACGTGCCACCACTCTGATTGATGTAGCCAAATCCTGGCAAGGTGTGAAGTCCTGTGTTGTGGATCACAGCCATCTGGTGACATGCCTGTGGACAGCTGTGTATTGTTTGCCGAAGAAGGCAGTCATAATATGTTGGGATTCCAAAGTGTGCAATAAGAATAGCAGGAATGCAATGTGTGCAGTATTTCCTCTTATTAAAGATCAATATTTGTGTTAGTACAGAGAATAGCAGCTATTTCATCTCATAGAGAGACATTCTCAGGGTATTTCCAGTTGGCTCAGGGATTCATAGCCTTTGGCAGAACATCTTTCCTGTGGTGAAACAATACCAGAAGTTGGTAGGCCTCACCAGACAAGGGGCTGGCATTATGAAAAGTATGCTGTAGTGAGACTTAGAGGTCAGTCAGGCAATAGGTCTCCACATAAACAACCCGAACCAACACATTCAGGCTTTCTATGAAAACAAACACTGGAAAGTAGGGGATTAGGGTTTGTATGTCGGTCAGATGCATGACCGGAGAAGTTGTCATGTCTGCATGGCAGCTCTGACACCTGCAATAATACTGAACACTGTAAAAGTTGAGGTGTTTGTTGGAACAAGACAGACAACTTGGACATTGTGCTTCTGTTGTAAGAACCTTGAAATTCCTGATATTAAAGTGATGCTGTACCCAAAATCAAACATTTAAGTATAAGATACTCACCTCACCAGCTGTGATCATCCTGAACTTTCAATTTTCTCTTTGTTGTGCTGATGGGGAAGTTGTCTCACAGGCAGGTGACACACAGAACACAGACAAACATATGCTGATCATGATGATTACTGTGGATTTCAGAGATGACAGATAAGTTTAATTGAGATTTCCCAAAATCACAAATTTGCATGAACAAACTACCCAAATATGAAGGGAAAATTAAAATAAATAAGCACAGTCTTAGCTTCACCTGTGTCTGAAAAGAAAGTTCTTGCTGGTGTGATGTAAAAGCATTGCATTTGACATTCAGTAAGATTATCCAAAATGTATTGCATGTAATCTAAATAAGAGAAAAAGAAAAAGTACAATCTCTTAAAACCATCTATCAGCCCTGTAGCCATGAATATTACAAAGTCAAAACATTATTTTTTTGTGTGTTGCACCTTTAAATTACATTAGTTTGGGTTGTAGTTTTTGAATACATTTAATTAATCTTGTAATGTCTCTGGTTATACTTTGCACTTTTTGAGGCTATAGACTTTTAGAAATAACTCGTATAAGTATTGTAAGGATACTTGTGCTGTTGTGCTACTTTTGCCAGATGTTTAAAAATTCTCCATCCTGTAATGGAGGATGAATCTGAGAGTTTACTGGGAGCGAGACGAGCTTCAAAGGCTTTGATCGCAGAATAAAAGGTTGCCAAACAGCCTGGCCATTCGCTTCAAAAAAATCTGTCAAACAGCTGGCACAGAACCGATGCAGATTTTGATCGAGGCTAATCGCCACAGTCTTCCTGTTGAGGCAGAGCAGCTCAAACCTATAAACCTATACAAGCCTATACTACATCTACCACCAATTAGTAACATTATGGAGAGCTCAACATCCTACACAGGCCACTTCCACCTCAACTGTACTCCTCCAGCAGAGGGACCAGGTGAAATTAAAATGGTTTCCACATGTATTCCTGTTGCCTGGTGATATATGGCTCCTGTATGCTAGCTAATGAGCTACACCGAGCACAAGGGTCATCTGGAAGAGATGGTTTGCAGATTGAGCCTAAATCCTGCAGTTAGTGAACAAGCTAAACAAAGCCTTATCTAAGCACAGGCATGCGGCAACAACTTTTCCTGTTGTAATTCACCTCTGGATGAAGTCAGCTGAAAGAGGATGTTGTCCATCTCTCTGTGGTCCAGTAGTTTTCTCTGATTTATCCGTGTCCAGCGGGAAGATAGAGGTCTCACCACCTGTCCAATGGCAAAGGCGTTGAGGAGTGTAAGTAGCCCTGTGAGAGGCCCTATTGTCCCCTTAGGGTTGGAAGTCTGGCCTCCCTTTGTGCTTGTCCCTCAACAGGAGACACAGACCTTTTACCATCCAGGGGTTTCAGCCTGTGGGGACATGCATGAGTTCATTCTTACCTTATGTCGCAGCTCAGCTTTTTGAACAGTGAGGTGGTCGGATGAGATTGTCAACACCTATCTTGTCCCAAAACACAAGACTAAGTGCACGTACCTTGTAGGGACATGAGCTGTGGTGATGTGGCACAATTCACCAGTCTCTTATTTGGTGCTGTTCAAGCTCACTCGAGTACATCTTTCATGTAGTTGATTTAAGCTTTAACAGATAATTTGGAGCAAAGCTCTGCATACTTAAATGGCTTCTGGCATGAAAAGAAGCAATGATATAATTTGAACCATGTGGTATAGTTAAATAAGGTTCAAATTTTAATGAATGGGGGCTTGCAACTGTTTGGATCAGCCATGTGTTCACCAAACGTTGCTCTAGTTAATGAGGGTTGGATTGCAGCAGCTTGCTGCCAGGCCAAAGGCTTTGCACCCAGGTGCCAAAGTGCTTGTTGCCTTTTTGACAGGACAGTAACAGGCAGCCAGCGCCTGTGCCAAGCTCTGGGTCGTAATTCAACCAGTGTCCAAATGATCATTAAAACCACAAGTCATGGATCAAAGCCAAAGGCACAGATATGAAGCTCTTTAATGTTGTTCTCTTCCATTTTGGGGTGTTTAATTTTAAATGACAGCCATTTATTAAACACACCATCTGAATTTACAACTTTATATGATGTTAATGCCATTGAGAGAATGTCTGTTTGTCGCTAATGAGTTTGTGGCCCCAGGGAAGCTAATTTACAGTCGCTTGAAAGATGTGTCCCCACCCAAACAAATGTTTCAGCTCAAACATGTGGGTACAGAGACAAGAGCTTTCCATAATGTGTCCCAGTAGGCATTTGGTGATATTGTGTGCAACCTTGCAAAAGCTCACCACACTTGCAGAACTTTGATTCTGGTCTTTGGCAAATGTCACCCTGATGCTGGCAGTCTATGATCTCCCATGTTTCATGGCTGTCAGTCACAGAGGTGGTCTTAGCTTTTAACCTAGTGAAGTTTCAAAGGGAGTGGATTTTCCCAGTACCATCAGCCTTAATCAAAATCACATTGTCTACAGCTATTGGCCCATGGTGAAAGTTGGAGGCTTATCCTGAATTTAACTTTGATTAGGCTGGGACTTTGGATTGAGTTGCCCACCATTCTCTGCTCTTTGATCTGCTAGAGCTCTTGCAGGAAGCTTTAGTACCCCTAATCAGTAGTTTGCGGACCAGTCCAAGCTTCCCTGAGGGGTGCTGAGAGAAGACTGACCCACAATGTGAGCATTAAGGGGTGAGACTGAAGTGGGAAAACAAGGCCAGATTGGCAGACGCACAGTCTGGCTCCAACCATGGATAACCTCAGGGTACTCCCATGCCTAATGTCACATGGCCATTAAATCAAGGAGCCTCCGTTAAACTGGACACAACTGCTTTTGACGCCAGGATCTGACACACTGACACCCTTTATGTGACCATTACAGGCACCATTGCCCAGTGCACAGTTGTTGACATAAAGGGGAATTTGACAATGCTCAAGGGCAGTGATAAATCAGAAAACACTGCTGCTTGACCAGAGGCTTAATAGTATATTAATCCTCTGGTCAAGCAGATTGTCTCTTTTAAATTGGGGATATTCTCCAGCACTGTCAAGGGCCTATGTGGAAAGTTAGCTGAGCTAGTTGTACAGCAATCATGCTTTAATAAACTAAATAAATGCATTGTGTATAGGAAAAAAATAATGAAAACTAACCTTTAAACTGCTGCAACTGCATGGAGCATGTTGCCCACCAGCATGAGTCAAGGCTGAGACATGCTTCTCCAGGCCATTCTGAGGCATCCACATGGCTGTTTCTTTTACATCTGTATGTACAACTTGTGAAGAATATAGGATTTTTTTGTTGTTGTCCAATTTGGCCCACCTGACCCTGAAGTGCTCATCTGCAAGCCTCTGCCTGTCCTTCAATTAAATACCCTTCTCTGCAACCTTTTGCAGAGTTGTTTATGTGTGTTTTTGGCAGTAGGTAGTTGTAGCTTCAGTTATAGAAACTGAACAACATGTACTGTGTTTGAGAGTATGTGGCAACCATAGATTGTATATAAACATGGACAAACACTCCATGACATCATGCCATCTTGGCAGTGTTTGACTCTGCCTATATGATAGTACCCACCCATCACTCAAAGAGGCAACATTATTTAAAAATTTACCCCTGCAGTTGGGAAAATAGCTATAGATACCAAAACTGTTTTTTGTACTATAGGCTGTAAACATGTTTATTTCTGCTGTAAAGTTGAGTATTTAAACATTGTGGTCTATTGGGATTGACTTGCTTTTGGAGACAGCCTCAAGTGGCCATTCGAGGAAGTGTAGTTTCTGGAGTTTCTGTGTTGCCTTTATTTTTCAACCCTTAGTGGAAATGCGTAGAGACGTCAAACGCTAACAGTGAAGGATAAGAATTTAGGTCCCACTGAGCCTGGGTGTGCTAAAATTGAGAGGTATCCAGGTTCCTGGGGAAAACCAGCATGTACTGATCATCTATCAAGTAGCCTTCACCGTTTTTCAGGGGCCATATAGTTCAGGCTAGGCCTTGGTTGGAGACCTGGGACCTTTATGCCCTTAAAACAATGTCAAATGGAGCATGACCTTCCTCTCTGGCTTTTTATTCAGACCTCCCACTCAAAGGTTGTTTTCAGAGGTCGCAAGTCTGCCTTGGTCAGTGTCTTCTGTCATTTTGTGTGGCAAGGGTCACCCTGATTGACCCTTGTGCACTATTAGTCAAGGAAGATCCTCTTTTTCTGGTTTAGTTTTTTTTTCTGGTCTTCCTGCCATAACCATTATATAGGATTTCCCTTGTATAATCATGCAAGTAAATGTGTGTCTCTTTTTGCTATACTTCACAAATACCAGATTACAGGTTTTGTTTGACATATAAAACTGTTTTTCCTGTTGCCCCTCACCCCATCTGTCTGTAATTTGTTTATTTTGCTGTAGGGTGGAAAGGTAACGAAGCACAATCAGACAAGAAGGGCTAAAAAAGTTTCTAGGATACAAGTAGCGCCATGTTTACAGATAGCAGTACAAGATTACTGTTCTGATATCACTAATAAGAGATTAGCTGTGACAAAAAAACACCATCGTAACTTCAAATCTGTTTGTCCTCTTGTTATTCTTAACCCGGCTACTTGCTCCTTTTATCAGCTGGTGGTTTCTGCGCCGTCTCCAGAGACAAAGCATTAACAACAGAGAAGCTATAAACAGGAAACAGAGGCTCTCTCTGGTTTCGTCTCATTGCTCCCAGTAAGAGACAGCCCCATTTCAGGGACTGAGTGACACAACCCAGAACACACACACAAACCAAAAGTCCTCAGCATCTATCGAGTATCAGGCTTTATTTACCTACTTGACACCTTAATCCTTCACTTGTTGACACGGCGAGTGGAAATTTACCTCAAGTTTTAGAGTGACCTCGCAGAGAACATTGATCTCACCTGAAAAAGTCCAAGAATTCATTACAGGGGATGTACACGGACGTGAGGCATACTTACTGTCAATCATGACTTTTGAAAACATGTGAAAGAGAGGAATTTTTTAGTGGAAGTCTGGTGATTCATGAATATGGGGAAAAAGATGCAGTTCTGTTGTTGCTTCACTTCCTAGTCAGCTTCAGGCTGCAAGAGTTATGTTTTCTTTTGATTCTGGGAGAGGATATTTTGGTATCAGGACAATAGATGAGCCTTAGCAATACCTATGAATCAGTGAGAAACTTTGCTTGAAAGGAAAAGTTATTTTAGGTTATTTCAAGTGTATAATATTGGGAAAACCCCATAGAGATTTGCTTCACAGATGCAGATAACACACTGCATATGAATTATTTACTTAGGAAAGTTAACTTTCCACTGAGTGATAGCAAATGGCAGATTGAATGACTTCTGCTATCAAGTGGAATTTGTGTCTCTCTACCAAACCCTACCTCTTCGGCCTCTATCACTTGGACAAACACACACCCACGTACAGATGAGGATCCGTCCGAGTGGGAGTCCAACCTGACTGACTTGCAGCTGTGTCAGCAGGAGTTGGAAAAATCCTGGAGAAAGAAAAAAAAAACATGAGAGAAAAGAAGGCAGAGGAATGACAGTAGATAAGAGGAAGGGTGTTTGTGTTAGCCCGCCTCTTCCTTCAGTCCCTGGAGTTTTACTGAACATATGGGTGTAAATGTGCTTTTGTAGCCTATGTTAAATGTCTTTATGTTCAAACTGTTTAAGAGTGTGAGTATATGATTAAATTTGCATGCCCTCTTTTGCCTGTGTAGATAGGAATATTCATTATATTACTACTTCATGGTGATATTTAGCGCTGAAATGCTCTTCATCAGACAATGGAACATACAGAGATGCTGATACAAATATAAACTAGGACGGGTCATCTGACAAGTCAACATATTTAGCAGCATATTTAAAAACATAGTGTCTATATGCATACATTACAAAAAAAATTACAAGATCTGCAAAATATGTACAAAGCTTGATGGTACATGTATAATAATGACAATGTCAATTAAAAGAAAGACCTAAAACTGTGCCAAGAGCTGAATTCAAACAAAAGTTAACTCTTTTAGGGGAGTCTCCGCTACTGTAAGTAGACAGTTATCATTAATAGTAAATAATATCTCAACAATAGAAAGACAATATAATAGAACATGTACCCAACAATTCATAATATAATATCTACCTCAAAAGTAATCTGACAGGCATCGAGCATATCATATTCTACATCCATGATGGCGCACATGTATTTTTGTCCAGCTCCCAGAACTCATCATATAGATGTGCATGCTTTTTGACTGTTTATTGCTTCATCGCATGTCTACCTGCACTGCTTTCTGTCGTGAGTGAGTCAGTGTTTGTAGGTTTCTGCTAATGAGACTGATACCGTTGAATGATGAAGTGCTTCCAACTGACAGACCCCTGTGGGCCGATGTGAGCGGGACTGTCAGACATCAGTAAAATGTGGAATGACGACTCATAACTCATTTGATTAAGTCTGATTGTCCGAAAGGAAAAAGTTCTGTGGAGAATAACTAGGACAGTATGCTTAACATGGTATTTATTTATTGTATAATGCATTTTAAAATAGATTCTGGAGCTATTCAAACGATTTATACATTGCCTTTTTTGCTCATCAGCTACTCATTAGTTATGCCTGGATTTATTTACTTGTCTGTTGCCAAATCTAGTTTTTTATTCAAACAAATTGGTTCATCCTCAAAAATGTTACGCAAAACGAGACATTCAGTGCTACTTTGTGCAATATAGTGTTAATATTGCATAAAGGTCGTCTCACTTACAGTAGCTCTAACATACAAGATACGTCTCTAATAATATTAAAACAAGTGTAGCCACGTCTTATTGCCGTGAAGTTAGTTTGTGAAATCATTGAAACTGCAAGAACAAAACTGCAGCTAACCAAAGACAATCAAAATTACTGACATGCCAGAAATTTATCCATCATTGATCATTCAGGGAATTTAATCTGGCATTGTGACAGTGCGCATCAAATAATAAGGGATGTGGCAGCAATTCAGCACAATATCAATCGAAACAATAAAACAGTACATTTGTTTTACTTGTGAGAAGAACCATATGCTGTTTGAGATTTTTAGTTCAATAATGAATATAGTCAAGATATGTAAATTACAAATTGGAAATATAAAGTACACTAAAGTGAAAATGATATTTCAGGACCCACTGTGGCTCACAAGGTTAACATCAAATCAGAGGCTTCAATTGAAAAACAGAGCCTGCTTGTACAGACTTCTACTTTCAACAATAATTTTGCATCTGGTGATGCCTGTGACAGACTTTAAATAAGCAGTGATGTGAGGACAACATCTGACCTTAAATAAACTCTAGAAGGCTAAATGGGAAAACAAATGATACTGCATGTCAAAAATGAACATTTTCACAGTATTTTCATGCAGGAACTCACAAGAATCTAGTATCCAGTAAATTATTAACTTGCTTTTTGTATCAGGGCACTCAATTTGTGTAAAAACAAAAAAAAAAATCAATGGATAAGTATTAAGTGATGTAATATAACTGTCATTTATTTACTTACACTTGGTTACATAGCTACTGCGCATAGCATATGTTTAATGTGCATGCATAGTGTTCTGCTATGTTAGCCAAAGGGCCTGATCTCAAATTAGTCCTTTTGAATGAATATATAACTTAGAGAGCTTCAATGTTGGCCAGAGCTCAGCAAAAGCATGCTATTTCCAGTTTTGCATTAAAAGTCATGTATACATTTTATGTCCCTGTTAGTTGTGCATAACACAAACAATGGCCCATTAAATTGTATAAATGCTGCTTTTCTAGTTCTAATTTGCATCATATTATGTGTAAATGCATGCCCACATACAGCACCACTAAGATGACACACACACCCACTCCACCCACCAAAGAACACTTACATTCACATTACACCACATCACACAGTGCCCTTGGTTTCTTTAATATTAGGGACTGCGGTTCAAGTTCTACCCCAAATGAGCACCATGACATGTTTCTTTGTTTCATCCATCCCACTCCCCCCTTTTTCTTATGATCGCTGACGTAGAGAAACTCCACAATCTCCACTTTTTTCTCCCCATCCAAAACAGTACAATTGTTACTTGTTTCTCTCGTCTTCCTTTGTTGTTCTTGCTGCTGTGGACCAGAAACACAAGACAATGGTTCATTCAGAGAAGGCCCTGTGAGTGTATATTCATGTACAAGACATAGACGATGCGGTCGAGACAAAAGAAGGGTTCCTGTGTCAATGCGGCAGAGATTGAACACATCTGGATGACTCTGCTTTAAGGGTGTTTTTAAACTTTATGCTTCCCATAAAGATTCACTTTTTCTGAAATTATTTTCACACAGTCTGGGCATTAAGTATTTTTACCCAGCAATGCCTCGACTACCTGTTGAGGTAACAGGGTGTTAATCATCTACTTTCCTTGTCTAGATTGAGTCAGCTGGCAGCACTCCAATCACAAGCATGTTTCTCCTACCTTTAGGCTAACATTTCCTCTTTTTTGCAGCAGACTAAGTTCCTGTCAACATGATTGTTTTCCACACACTGTGTAGTACATGACATCTTCATTTGGAATCCGTCAGTGGGCAGGGCCGATTACAGAGCACTGTTTGTCTATTGTATTGTTCCCCTGGTTGCCAACATGTCTGACTTTCCAGTGGGCATTGTTAGTGGCTGTGACTCAAATGAACATTCAACACAATGTTGTTTTAAAAAGCCTTTATCGGGTGTGAGGGCAGCACTTTACAATGCCTGTTGTGGTTAATGGTTAAATCAGCTGCAGTGTGGGCTTTGGTCTCATGTTTTGTGGCCTTTTTTTGTCTAGTTAGATGATGTTGAGTTGAGTGCCACATGTGCCTTTGGCACCCCCATTTAAAAGGTGGTGAACCCTGCTTCTACTTTTTGTGCCTTACTGTGAGACATATACATTACAGGCCACAAACGATTTAGCTTTTTTTTTTTATTGTGAGCTAGCTTTGAGTTCACTTGTTTCTAGGTCTGAATATCATTAACTGATGTTTCTCCCTCAGGAATTCCTATCTTCCTTATTTTGATATGCAGATCTTTATCCCTACTCTGCAATCCTGAGGAGTTCAGCCCAGCCTGTGTCTGCATGCACCCACCCTCCTCTGCTCTTTACACACAGGGCTTTGTGGTTTTGAGTTCAGTCCAGAATGCAACTCTGTGGTCAGCCACTACTCAGACAAGCTGAATGAAACAGGAGCTCAGCTTCCCTCTCCTCACAGTAGCACCTACCTAACATGTCATCGCATTTACACAGACACACACACATCAGCAAAATGTGGCTGACTTTCCCTCGAATAAGGGGTTGGGTTGAGCTGAAGCTCCACACATCCTTGGGGGTTCAGGAAGACAGCTCCACCGCTCTAATGCAATATTCAAATGCAGCCTGTGTCTGCTGCTGCAGCGTGCCCAGCTGCTGCAAAGCTGTCCTTTCTCATCACCGTCCACGCTGAGTCACGCTCCCCACGCAGCCGCTGCCTCCACAGCCTCTTGACATTTTCTGTACTGCTCGAGGGCAGCAGGGGTGAACTCGCATACAGGAACATGGGCAAACACAAATGCATGCGCTCATGTGCTTATGTGCTTTAAGATAAGCATGTAAGTAAGCACACAGTTTATGCAACTGTGAATATGTGCAGGTGTAAAGTAACACAGAACATTTAATCTAATATAGTAGTTACAGTGATTACTAAACATGATTCATTTGACACCTGAGCAAGTTTGTGGGAGATAGTCAAAAGCTCTTGTGGTTTTGCACTTTAACACTTTTAAACCTCCCCCATTGGCTTTTGTTCATCCTTGAATCTCATTTGTATTTGATTTGAGATGAGTTAATGAGGTGCTTGTATTCAAACTTGCATATCTTTCTTCAGGTCTCCCTTCATTTTTATTTCATCACTAACAAATTAACTGTTTGCCTCAGCTGATCTGATTATCAATGTCTGAAAAGAACGTAATTGCTTTTCCTAATCTGTGTTTCTGTTACTGTACCATAAAATCACCTTCACTGCATTTAGTGATAATGGTGCACATTACCCGCCCTTGTTCCAGTATGGCAGCCGCTATTTAGAGCTCCTCTTCTTGCAAAGGTCTCATTTGGAATGAGTGAACGATATGAATTAATGTTCTGTGGCTACTCCCACAGAATAGCTGCTCAGGAAGCATAATTCAGATGTACAGTATGGTGGACAGAGACTGCCAGGAAGGATGTGGCCTGTCCTGTGCTGTGCAGCCTTGCTCTTCCTGCCTCTGTCCATGTACTATATATGTTCACAGGCAGGGTTACACTATTTCACATTCTCCCTCACTCATAAAACAAGTCCTCACATTGTATCAGTGAGTCTATAAACCAGTTTAAGCATTCACCAATAGGTCCCATGGCTCCCTTTAGTAGAAATTCTCTCCGAAATAGTTCCCTACATATTTTACGGGGACCTATATTTTTGTCATTCCTGTACTGAAAATAGGGTGAAGGCTGAGTTTTGTGGTACTTTCCCTTCATCAGACTGCTCCTTTTATAGACTCCACGGTCACTGTGTTCGTCTCATGTGGTTTCTCTATGGGGCACAGTGGCAGTGAACTCTGGAATTGACTCGTCACCCTGAGCTGACACAGTGGCAGTGGTTACGGGCCTAAAACTGAGAACTGTTGAACTGATTAAAGAGGGTGACGGTGCATGGTGACATATTTAGCAAAGCAAAAGTAAATGACAGTTTACTTAAGAGTAACAGTGTTTAGAAACAAATGTATTATCATGCTGCAGTGGCCCAAGTCTGTGTGTGTCAGAAAAAATTCTCATCACTGTGCAAATTATAGCCTTTCTGCCCACTCAGAAAGCATCCCATGTTGGGCGGGACAAAAACTAAATGCCTCTGGGAACAGAGTGAGTGAAGCCAAGGCATTACACTGTTGTTCAATGGTATCAGGTGGCAACTATAAATTGTGTGAAGACACACATGCCTGGGGTGACTGTACTGACACAAGTCATTTTTTCCCCCAGCTCAAAGCATAATTCATGCCAAAGAGTTTACACAAAACGTCTTACAGTGTGCTGCTGATGTGCGTCACCCTCAGTAATCAGTATCCAGTAAAAATCGATTCTCTGCCAACATTTAAGATGATACCTGTAGTGAGTCACACCAAAAAAGTCAAATCAATTATGCTAGAAAGTTTTACCATGAGCTCATCCATGCTCAGCACCACTCTGAATGCATATTTAACTTATACATCTCACTAGGTCAAGAAGACGGGGACATTGGACATGTACTATTCCTGGTTGGTCAGCGGCTAAAAAGTCTTTACATAACCCTCCAGAGGATGAACACTTCAGGAATGGTTGACATTAATTTTTGACAATCTTGCCTCCATTATCAGTAATTGGTGCTAAAGATAAGTGAGAGACATCTTGGTACTGAAACATCATGTCTCATTCAGGGTCAGGCTCCAGTTCATACTCCCATATACACCCATCAGCCATAACATTAAAACCACTGACAGGTGAAGTGAATAACATTGATCATATTGGTACTATGTGTTGTTCTGCTGGAAAACCTTGGATTTTGCCATCCATGTTGATGAGACTTAGACACCCAAATAAACATTGTCCCAGAACAAGCACACTCCCTCATGCAAATGGCAATCCCAAATGTCACTGGCCTACCCCTGCAGGAAAATGCACCCCACCACATGGCAAAAACATCAACCAATCAGGAACATCTTGAGGAACATGACAATCGCCCAACATGTTGATTTGACCTCCAAACTTCCTAGACCCCATTCTGATCAAGCATCAACAGGATGCAGTGGAACAAGTTTGATTGACAGAGGCCCCACATCACAACCCAGAGTACCCAAAGGATCCACTGCCCTGGTCCTGGTGCCAGATCCCATAGGACACCCTGAGAGGTCCTCTTGTCCATGCCCAATGGTTCAGAGCATTTTGGACCACATAAGTGGGGACCAACACAATATTAG
>OMNN01001582.1:13862-24702 GCA_900302755.1 Chromis chromis | reverse complement strand
CACACACACACACACACACACACACACACACACACACACACACACACAACAATGAAGGCAAATAAAACAGACAAACAAGGAATACTGCATGTTTGTGAAAAGACCCTGACGAGGGCAAATTACACCAACTGCCAGTTCTGGATCCCAGCTTCAAAGGGAAGAATAAGAGTTTTGCTGGAAATAGGAACCCTTTTTATATAAATGACACCATTGGATATCACTGTATGTGAAAGAAACTGGGATCGGGGAACGCAGCAGGGTTGTTTCAAATATGTTCATTACATTAGAGGTAAGAATGAAGGCTATGTCTGCACAGATTAATATAAAACACAACACCAGTGTGTCCAGAAGTTTTAGATTCTCACGTCACTGTGTTAGCTCGATACATCATCACTGATTTGGAATGGTTTGTGTCAACCAGATGAATTTAAGACATTTACATTGTTTTTGGTCTCTACCAACCTCTGATCTGGCTATTTATCCACTAAATGTTCTATATGTTCATCAGCTAGGCTGTTTGGTGCTGAGCAGGTAGTGTACAATGGCTTTTTAGAGCTTTTTCTTGTAAACATCAGCTAACTGATGGCAAAAACATTGACATTTTACGTTCTGAGACTGTAGGTTTTTGTGGTTCCCAGAGTTTCCAGAAGTAGAATGGGAGGCAGAGCCTTCAGTTATCAGGCTCCTCTGTTGTGGAATCAGCTCACTTTGGGTTTGGGAGGCAGACTACCCCTCCACTTTAAGATTAGGCTTAAAACTTTCCTATTTGATAAAGCTTATAGTTAGGGCTGCTCAGGATCACCTGGGCTGTCCCTTAGTTATGCTGCTATAGGTTTTAGACTGCTGGGGGATTCGCATGATGCTCTCCTCTCCTCTCTCTATACTGTTTTATATATATATATGTTACACATTTACATATCACTAACTCTGTGTTTCCCCCGAGGTCCTGTGTTCTGTGCTTGTTCTCTCCACGGATGTCTCTGGATCTGGATGTACACGTCTCTGATCTGCACCCTCTGACCTCACCACCTGCTGTCCTACCATCCCCACTCCAACCTCTCCTGCTATCCCCTCCCCCCTCATCCCCACTCCCACCCCAACCGGTCGAGGCAGATGGCCGCCTTCCCTGAGCCTGGTTCTGTCGGAGGTTTTTTCCCCTCTTCCTATCCTAGGTTTTTTTTTTTGCGGTTCCTTCCCACCGTCGCTGATTGCTGCTCATAGGGAATCCAAAAGCAAATTTGGATTGTTGGGTTTTCTGTTTTCTTACTATGTTAAGCGCTATGTGATGACATATGTTGTAAACATGCGCTATATAAATAAAACTGAATTGAACTGAACTGAACTGAATTAGCCAAAAAATGCTTTAACTTACTACAGAAATCTTTTGTTTGATGCTTTTGCATACTACTGTAACATAGGTAGCTGCAGGAGTAGCAGGTGCCATTAGGAGAGATAAAACTGCCATTAAGTGAGATAAGGTTTTGAGTTTTTCCTGTTGGTTTTGACTGTTGGACTCTTTGTTAGACTGTTTGTTTACTTACAACATTCTTGTGTGTTTATCAATTCAATGAGCTCTGTGAAGCACTGTGAGACAACTCTGTTGTGATATTGGGCTATACAAATAAATTGAATTGAATTGAATTGAATAAGGTCTCTGGACAGATATTAGCTCAACTAGATTTTCTAAAGTTATACGGTGAAGTTTGTTTGACCAGCAGCTGTAAATACTGCATGTTTAATCCAATTTGATGGACTGTTAGTGGGCTTTGCACTGCATGTACAGACCTAAGTGTCACCAAACATATTGAATATTCAGGCTATATCCTGTTGTAGTGGGTATATCTAGTTTAACCTGCTAGTGGCCACCAAGGGTCTAGATAACTTCCTTTAACTATCATCTATGTGAGTGTGTTAGTTCTGGTATAAATTGCTGTGAGGACCCACAAACTGGACACAGAGGCACAGTAAGACATTTTTCTTTTTATTGTCATTGTTAAAATACAAGCGTGGAAACCAGTAGGCTGCTTGTCAGGGCAAATACGTCCAATAAGCAAAAATCTAAATGAAGTCATTATCAGGGAGGCACTGCAACCACTAAAACATAATGGCTAAAGTGCAACATACATGTGCAGGTTGGTTTTATGTCGGCGGCCAAGAATATGGGACTAATTAGTGGAAATGAGGAGCAGATGTTCAGGCAGGTGATGCTCAGAGCAGCAGGAAGGCCGGAGGTCAACTGCTGGTCAAGAAGGGAATAACAGGTTATCACTGGTGGGCATGAATAAATATGTGACCATTTTTAAAACATATTTTGTTTGAACAGACAACATATGAATTCAAAAATTGGATTGACAAGTAGATATTGTTATAAACTGCACAGATTGTACAGATACTTGAGATGGGATGCATAAATAACATTGATGATCCAGCGTTTCTCATGACCTTCATAAAGAAGAAGTCAAGGAGATTTTAAGTCTTTACTTTAATGATTACGACTGCAACGACTTTTTAGATATGAATTAATCTGTCATTTATTTTTTAGCAATGTTTAATTGTAACTTTTAGTCAATTAGTCTATGTATAACTGTTAAAAAGCACAATTTTTCCATGACCAAACATGAATTCTTCAATTGTTTTGTCCAACCAGCTCAACAAAACATTGAGATATTCATTTTACAAGCACATTAAATAGAATAAAGCAGCAATTTCTCATATTCGACATTCTGAAAGCAGCAAATATTTTGTATTTTTCTGACTAAATAACTTAAATGATAAAATAAAATAGGCTACTTGATACTCAGTTCAGAATCAGAATCAGCTTTATTTGCCAATGCATACACACATAAGGACTTTGACTCTGTTTTTATTTGCTCTCAGGCTACTTACACAAAAACAAACATGCATTTAAACAACGGCAGCAGATTAAATAAATGAAATGTGTGTTTGACTACTATGTGCAGCTATTGATATATCTAAAAGAGTATGTTTAAGGTGAACCTTCCAGCTTTATTCATCTATATACAAAGACAATCAATGTTTTACCCAGCTAGATGTTTTATTTCTCCCTTTGGCATATCTGGATAAACCTGCTAGGGGTCACCCAGTTGTGGGAAATGATGATGACACATATGGGATAGTGCCAGATCTACTTTAAGATAGATAAACTGAACTCTTATGAGGATTTTTTGACTA
The DNA here is from genome assembly GCA_900302755.1 of Chromis chromis. Classification (NCBI taxonomy): domain Eukaryota; kingdom Metazoa; phylum Chordata; class Actinopteri; family Pomacentridae; genus Chromis; species Chromis chromis. Next base: position 21,510 of record OMNN01001582.1, on the reverse strand, counting down.
AAAGTGTAAGTAAACCTCATTTGTTGTTTTAATTTTATGTCAAGTCACCTTCTGGGCAACACTTCCTCAACTGTTGCTTGCACAGTGACGTTGTGGAAAAGACAAAAATAAACGTTTAATTGATCTTTAAGGTTTTTTTCATTTTTCATTCCAGGTTATGATCATCATAACGGAACGACTCCGTCACTCAGGCCTTCATCAGAAATATGATTCATAGTTGGCGCAGGCGCAGTAACTTCGGTGTGAAGAAAGCGGCGTCAAGTTGTCAGAAATAGTTAAGGTTAAACCGGAATTTGATCATATGACTTCAAAATAAGGGCATAAAAACGCGTTCGAAAAGAGTCCAAAAGTGTGTCAAACTGTAATGTAATATTTTGTTGTCTAATTATTGTTATTAAATCATTATGAAATGTTATATTGATAGTTTTGCAGTGGTGAATCCACTTGCTACGAGTCAATCAATTTTACTTTAAACTTGCCACCGGAAGTGGACCTGCTTGAATATAAGCGGCTTGACGCCGGTCAGAGAGAGTTTGAGTCGAGTACCAGGCACCGGTGAGTAAATAATAAGCTATAATCTGAGTGTGACTGTAAGCCTGACATAGAATTCGCTTGGTGAAAAGGCGTTTTTGCTTTGAACCGGTGTTTTATTGAAGGTCAATGACCGCCGCTGACTGTTGACTCGGTTGTTTCTGTGAGGAGAGGCGGCGTTGACAGCCACTAAACTGCCGCACACGCATGCAAGTGTCCGCAGCCGCCGGTGCGTGACTTTGCTTTGTCTCCCGGCTTGTTAACCAGGTAAGATAAAGATGGGGAAACGTGGAAATACTCTCGGACTGTTGGCTTTTGTTGTTGGTTACAGCTTCTTCGCAGACTAGAGGGAATTTGACGGTGGCTTTGGTGAAGTTGCTCATCCTAGCAAGCTAACGGTTACTCCTCCTGACAGCAGCCACGATGGTCACGCTGATGAGTATCAGAGCTAAGGCTGGTTTATTGCTTTGCTGAATAATTTAGCCTTTAACGAGGCAGAGTGGAGAAAGGGGGGTGTGGTCGGCTCCATTCATTCATTCATTCATTCATTGCTCGGTGGAACAACAGCAGCACTGAGTGTCTTTTGTGTCTCAGGTCAAGGGGTGACATAGTTACACAGATCTGTCACTGCTAAGTTAGCTTGGTTAATATAGAGAGGATGTGTTCCTGCACATGGCCTGCAAAGTGTACAACAGGACTAGTTTATCTCCTCTATGATTAATTAATCAGTCTTTGTAATGTCAGAACATTGTGAAAAAGTGCTTATTGCAAGTTCCAAGAAGCTTATTTGTATGACAGACAGTCCTAAACATAAATATGTTTGAAATATTGCTTCCAACTTACAAGAATTGTTTTTGTTTGGGCTAAAAAATGCTACAAGTAGGTGAAAAATGTTGATAAGTGTCTTCAAATGTCTGGTTTCATCCACAACCTGAAGATATCCAGTTTACTGTTGTAGAGGAGCAGATAAACTGGAATAATATCCACATTTAAGAGGCTGGAATCAGAGAATTTAGGCTTTTTTTAATGAAGAAAATACCTGTTGATCAATTATGTAAATGGTTTGCAGTTATTCTAATAGTTGACAACTAATTGATTGTTAGATTAATCGGTGCAGCTCTAATGAACAGATGTTCAGTTTACTGTCATAGAGAAGTAAAGAAAGTGGAAAATATCCACATTTATAAACTGGAATCAGAGATTTTAGACCCTTTTACTCAAACTGATTGATCAATTATCAAATTAGGCTGCAATTATTCTAATGGTTGACAAATAATTGATTATTAGAATAATGGCAGCAGCTCTAATGAACACAGCAACCCAAAGATATTCAGTTTATGGTCATAGAGAAGTAAAGAAAGTGGAAAATATCCACATTTAAGAGGCTGGAATCAGAGAATTTAGACTTTTTTCATGGAAAAAAAAGCTTAAACCTGTTGATCAACTCTGTAAATAGTTTGCAGTTATTCTAATAGTTGACAACTAATCGATTATTAGATTAACTGGTGCAGCTCTAATGAACACAGCAACCCAAAGATATTAATTTTGCTGTCATAGGGGAGAAAGAAATCACAAAATATTAACATTTAAGAAGCTGAAAACAAGAATTTACACTTTTTAATGAAAGAATTACTCAAACTGATTAATTGATTATCAAAATGGTTGCCAATTAATTTAATAGATGACAACTATTAAATTACTTGTTGCATCTCTAATTTGAAAGCATATAAACACTGAATTGTCTCATGTAAGGGGATGGAATATTCTTGTTTTAGGTGTTTTTGTTCAATTTACCGCCGTCCATTAACTTTTTATCAACACATTAATCAACGCTGTGTTTTCGCAGTCGATAAATGCTGCCTTCTCAACAATACATCCCAATGTTTCATCCTGTTCTAAAAGCATATGTTGTGTTCATTAGAGCTGCTGTGATTAACCTAATAATTGATTAGTTGTCAGCTGTTAGAATAATTGCAAACTGTTGAAAATAAAGTCTAAATTCTCTGATTCCAGCCTCTTAAATGTGGATATTTTCCAGTTTATCTGCTCCTCTATGACCGTAAACTGAACGTCTCTGGGTTGTGGATAAAACAAGACATTTGAGGACGTCATCTCAGGCTTTGGGAAACACTGATCAACATTTTTCGCCACCAACAACTAATCGATTAATCAAGAAAATAATCAACAGATTAATCGACAATGAAAACATTTGTTAGTTTGCAGCCCTGGTGTTCATCTGTTGACATGATCAACACATTAATGAGGACAGATGTTTACTGTATATGCATTCAACAAGCAATGACTCAGTCTCATCCATGCATTATGCAACTTTATACATGACAAATGATTCAGAAGAGCCAAGAAGCAGTTGCTGTTAAAGCCGATGCCTTCAGTCTATTAAGATATAAAACAGAAATGCATTAGCTCATCTCCTTTGTGAGGCTGTGAGCAGCATGTGCTTTGTGTTTTTTGTTTACTTTTTAATTACTGGTCTAATTCGGTGGTGGTGTGATCATGTTGAATGGAGCTTTTTCATGAGATGTGATGATTCACGGCTTGCAGTAATTACTGAAATGCTGCCACTGGGAGTGTTATTAGTTCCAGTGGCGAGTTTCCTGTAATGACGGGTCAATTGTTTGCTGTTAAAAGGTCTATGAAGATGATTTGTTTGGAAAGGAAACGGCAGTGCTCTGATGTTAGCAAGGCTAGCAAGATTTATTAAGACAGGAAAAAGATGGACAGACGGTTCTGCTCGTATCTCAGTCAAACCGACCAGCAACAGCATTAAAACCGCTGACATGTGGAGTAAATAACATGAATTATGATGTTACAGTGGCTCCTGTCAAGAGGTGGGACACATTAGGCAGCAAGTGAACAGTCGCTTTTTAAAGTTGATGTCTTGGAAGCAGGAAATGTGAGGAAGTGTAAGAGTCTGAGTGACTTTGACAGGGGCAAAATTGTAATAATTAGGGGTCAGAGCACCATCAAAACAGCAGGTCATGTGGAGTGTTCCTGGTGTGCAGTGGTTAATAACTACTAAAAGCGGTCCAAGGAAGGACAAGTGTTGAAAGGGCGACAGGTTCATGGGCACTCAAGCCTCACTGATGCATGTGGCGGGGGGCAATGGCTGGATGTGAGGACAGATCCCACAGAAGAGCACAAATTGCTGAAAACCTTAATGCTGGCTATGATGGAAAAGGTTCACTGTGGTTATGGTGACTCCTGTCCACTGCCCAAAGCACCTACAGTGGGTATGTTGGCATCAGAACTGGACCATGGGTCAATGGAAGAAGGGCCTTGTCTCAAGAATCATGTTTTCCTTTTTCATGTGGCCAGCCATTGGTGGTGGTCATAGACATATATACGTAGACGCCGCATTGACGGTGGAGGTACGTGCCTAAAGCGCCGCCATCTTGGTACAGGGCTGGCAGAGGAGGGAGTGCATGGACATCTATGGAGGTAAGAGGTACTCCACTATCTTAAAGTAGAATTATTCACTAGATTTTTGACCGATTTCCAAACGGTCTGATTTGTTAAAAACGTCACACACGTAGCTATGACAGGATGCTTGGATGTCCTTTTGTTCTATTGATGTCTGCCTGTCTGTCCTCCATGTCTGATGTTTGTAACAAACAACCCTCGTGAATATATGTTGACAATTGATTGATTTATGATCACTTTTATAGTGCAAACATGTCATTCCTCTATAGACATAATGCACTGTAGGAGCGAGTGGTCCGTACCAAGATGGCCGCACGTCGCTCCAATCGGCAGCAGCAGTCAATGCGGGGTCTACTTATACATGTCTATGCCTGCAGTAATGTACAATATTGGTAAAAGATGTGAAAGCTCAGGATTCAAAGGAGACAATCAGATCTGACAGATGTTTGCATACAAAAGGTGACGTAAAACACACAACATCTGCATCTTGTATATGTTCCATATTTCTCTGTTTGGTTTTGGACACTGTTGATTCTTGCCCTGAGACTTTGGAGATGGACACATCTCTGATGCAGGGGAGGAGTTTGAATTTCTCATCCTGCACTTCTTCTGCTCTCGTTCTTTTCACAGTGGAAACATTGAGTCAGCCCGTTCCAAAAAGCTCATGTGATTTTATTTGGTTACCACAACTTACTATGCTGCCTCTCAAAAATAGCTCTCAAAACAAGGCTACACTTACAAGCACAAACACACACACAAAGACACTCGGGCTTTGTTATTCCTCTGCCCTTCTTGCTTTTAAGTGGCACAATGCAAACTTTCTAAATGTCAAAGATTTAACTTTTGAAATATTTACAAGGATTTTTTTTAACGCTTTATACAAATTAAACACACAAATGCTTTCTTCCTTACGTCTCTGTACATCTATTTAAACAAACACACACACATAGAAGCTGCATTATTGATGTTGTGGTTCTGAGGACTTTCCTTCATCACTGTTATTATCTCCTCTTCCTCTTACTACTTCCATCTCTGTTGTCCAAGTTGTGACTGCAACAAAACTCTGAGTTCTGGCACAAAATGCAGCTGTTGGTGTGTCCATTCTAGTAAAAGGTGTAATTACTCTCTACTGAATGTCCACTTGAAATCATCTAACTTTCGGTTCTCACACTACAATATGAGCATCTTGTTTTTAAATGGTCAGAGCCGTATTGTGCGCAATCTCCGCAAAGTGACATTGACAGAGTCGCACGGAATAGAACAGTACAAATATAGTAGTAAATAAAATGTCCAGCTTCTCTTTTACTCACTAAAGTTCACAGTCCAATGCATAAAATGTGCTTTATTCTTATGCACATCACTAGTGTTATCAATAGTGTTGAGATCAGTCTTATTTTAACTCAGTCTTCTCAAAGAGGACTGTGGACTTTCTTTTAGGATCGTCCACAACTGTAGGAATAGCAGCTAAATTCAATGTCTGATTTCCTTGTTAACATCTTTACTGTGATTAGATGCAACTTTTCATTTCTAATTTCTGAATTTTGTTACTTTTAACAGCTGTTATCCTTCTCCGTCCATCTTTTACTCCAACAAACTGAATGCAGGCATAGAGGAGAAGAAGCTTTAGTTGTGTGGGAGGAACTTTTAGCCAAATCTTCTGTACATTTTGCTACCTAAACCACAAAGAGTGAATGACGCTAGTAAAGCTAGATAGATAACATTTGCTTCTGCACCAACACCCTCTCACTGAAAGAGATTTAGTGAACATTAGCTACACAAATAAGCTGCCTATGAATATATGTACTGTTTTTTGGTGGTGCTAGTTTCAGTGGTGCAATGCAGTGGTTTGCATGATCCACATTTCATCTAAGTACTGTACGTCATGTCTCGACCCATATAAATCCTAATCTTGGTCTCAGTTTAGTTGATTACAAAACAAGTCGTCAGTGTTTTAAATTTCATATTATGACTCAGGAATTCATACGTTTCTGTCTGTGCATCTCAGCTAAACCACTGAAACTGAAAATACTGCATAGTGTTCACGTTGTGCTGCACTCAGAAAGGAACAAAAGGTATTGAGGCTGAAATAACTTCCCTCGCTCAGTGAATTCTGTCCTCGTGTCTTTGAACAAGACATCAAAGTTCCCTCTGCTGCAGTAATTGACAGCAGAAATGTGTGCTTTAATGGCGATCAAATCCTGTAATCCAGAACAAGCAGCCGACAAAACAATCCTCCAGCTAGAAACAAATCACTGTTTACTGTAGCTGTGAATTCCACGGATGGAAACGCAGTCAGATGGGGTGAAAACGCACACTCGAACATACACAAACAAAGACACAAGCAGCCCGCCAGCGACACCCGACTGGTCCACAGTGTTCCTCTGAGTTATTTCTGTCTGCAGGACAAAGGGCTTTACCTCTGACTGAAAGATGACAGAGTGTGTGTTGGAGTTTGAGTCTGTGTGTGTGTTTTGGCAGGATAATTAGACCTTGTGCTTTGCTCCCTGAGAGTTGTTTAACCACAGGTTTGAGCCATAATGAATCCACACTGTCACGGACACTCGGCTGCCACACACACACACACACACACACAAATGGGCACGAACACCAAACTGAGCACGTTCACAGATGTCTGAAAACAAACACACACATAATCACGCACACATTGTGTAAATGTTTAACTGGGGGAGAGACAGAAAGGGAGAGAGAGGCCGGAGTAAACGATGGCAAAGGAGAGCGAAAGAGCGAGAGACTACTGAAAAACAAATAATTACTCTTTATTGCATTGGAGATTACACAGCGCCCTACATGTTTTCCAAGCAAATAATTAATCACCACAATATGGTTTGTATGTAAGAGTATTTATAAAAGTGCTTCGCTTACTTCTCAGGCAATAAAGTGAAGTGAAGCGAGAGGAAACACCTGTGTTTGTGTCAGAGTTCTCAGATGATGTGAGTCATTTTAAAGCCTCCACAGCCTGCAGTGATGCCGATGTGCCTCTCAGCCTTCAGGCAACGAAGCTGGATAAAGCGCTTCTGTTAACAGTAGTGACATGCTGCCAGCTCAGTGTTCAACAGTAATATAACAACTAGTTAGTAATAATAGGGCATGAATAATGTGAATAATGCGAGTTATTCCAGAGCCTGATCTCCCATAAAGTAGCAAGTATAGTGCTAAATTGTTACAGGCCTTATAAAACAATGTCATCAGGCGTATTTTATTGACTTATTAGAAAGACAATTATCTGTTTGGTTTAACATTTCCCCTCCCTCAATGGCTAGCCCTGTTTGGTGATAGAAATTATGTTCATGACATTGTAAATAAACCCCATAGCTTCTAGAAGTCCTCCAGACACCGTTAGATCAGTGATTTCTAGCTTTTGACCAGATGGTGGCGCTGGATGAAGGTTAAGGAACAATCAAAGTGTTTCAAATTAATTCTGAAGTCGACATGAATGTCTGTGTCAAATTTCGTGGTAATTCATGCGATAGTTGTCGAGGCATTTTATTCAAAACTAAATGTTCACCTCAATGGATCACCCAAATAATAATATATCATCTGGGAACCATGAATGCACCAATTTCTCTGCTGATTTATCAAACAGATGTTTAGATGTTTTACTGAATAACCTCGGCATGTTGGTGTGCACTAAAGGAACAGTCAAGGGTTCATCATG
>OMNN01001579.1:0-11647 GCA_900302755.1 Chromis chromis | reverse complement strand
GGACGCCTGGGATCTTTCTGTGTGGAGTTTGCATGTTCTCCCTGTGCAGCGTGGGTTTTCACCGGGTACTCCGGCTTCCTCCACAGTCCAAAACATGCTGAGGTTAATTGACTATTCTAAATTGTCCGTAGGTGTGAATGAGAGTGTGCTTGGTTGTTTGTCCTGTGTGTGGCCCTGCGATGGACTGGCGACCTGTCCAGGGTGTCCCCTGCCTTCGCCCTAAGTTGGCTGGGATAGGCTCCAGCCTCCCCACGACCCTGCAGAGGATTAAGCGGTGTACACATAATGGATGGATGGATGTGTTAAAGTTGCTGCATTTATAGTTACGCTTGTCTGTGCTGAGTATTAGAAAAGCGTGTAAAATTAGGTACATTTTGAGTTAATGATATGATGCCAGGTCATGTTTATTTTGGATTTTGGGTTTGTTATATTATTATATAGGCATGTGGTGTCCTTGTTTAAACATACAGTACATGTGCTTATGTGTACAAACAAAAAGAGCTCTTTTGCGCCTGCAGCACATTTTTCTACTCATTATTAGCATGTTTTTGTCCAAAGAAACTAAACTCTGGACAGGATTGTAAATATAATATTTATGATTTGTCAGCATTAATATTACTTGAGAGTATGCACATATGCAAATTAACTGATTCAAACTTATTTTATCAGAGATAATATAATAGCAATGCAAATAGGAAAGTCACCAAACAGTTGTATGGAAGTATCTGTTGAATTGGCCCCTTATAGGCTTCATAATATAGGAGGCAAAGGCTGTAGCGGCAAAACCTCTTAGCGTGCTGGTCTGAGAAACGAGATTTTATTGTATAAGTTAGAAAACATTTCCGCTGTAATTCTAAAAAAAAAATAGGTACATTTCAATGAATTAACCTCAAACTTTCACTTTCAGCAGAATCTAACTTTTGCCCATGTAATATTAATCAGATGTAATTCCATGTATATGCATATATTCTCCATTTATCATCTTTTTCTTCATGCAGTGCAATGTAATGAGGAGTCACAGCTGATCAGCCACTTGTTCAAAGGCTACAACAAGAATATTCGCCCGGTGGTTCATCCTGAAGACAGAGTGGAGGTTCAGATCAAGCTGACCCTCACTAACCTCATCTCCCTGGTGAGAGCTCCATGTTCCTATAAAGCCTCTCTACACATTAAAATATACAAGCATCACCAAAGAGTCTAAATGTGTCGGAGAGTTTTATAACAGAAGATCACATGATTCTAAGAAGGAGCACGAGCACAAGTTCATCATCACTTCCACATGACGATAGCATGAATCCTCACTCTGTCCTACAATTCAGCACAACAATGGCTGTTCACTAACTTAGCAGTACATGATCAGCACAGCTCAAATACGACTTCTTCGCTTATCCCACAGAATGAAAAGGAGGAGACTCTTACAACCAATGTGTGGATTGAGATTGTGAGTTTTCCCGCTCTTCATAATTGTGATTTTGTTGTGTTTGTACAACTTCTGGCAAGACTTTTGGTAGGAGGTTAATTTTGCATATAAGGACAAATAGCCCTTCTCACCTAGTTAGCCTTCAGTTGTGTCCAGCTTTTAATGTCACCGGTGACATTTCTCTCAAATGTCATCTGTAGCAATGGACAGATTATCGCCTTGCCTGGAACGCATCTGAGTATTATGGCATTAGTGTCATTCGTGTCCCATACTACACTGTTTGGCTTCCGGACATAGTCCTTGAGAACAAGTAAGACCCTAAAGAAAGAAATTAAATCCAGTATTTTTTCCCCGTCTACGGTGTATAAGGTTTGGTGTTAACTCTCTTTGTCCACTTTCTCTGCAGCATTGATGGCAAATTTGATGTGGCTTACTATGCCAATGTGTTGATCGACAGCAGTGGCTGGATGTATTGGTTGCCTCCCGCTATCTATCGCAGCACCTGTGCCATTGAGATCACCTACTTCCCATTTGATTATCAAAACTGCACGCTAGCATTCAGGTGTGGCAATATTCATCATTTGAACAGTATACAACAGAAATGAGTAAACCCCTGTGCAATATCACTTAAATGTGAAGTGTTTCAAATCTGTATCACCTCATAGTAATTGCATTACTTGAACCACCTTAGATAGGGCGACTATGTGTCTCTCCACAAATTTCTGCAGATATTTTCTGCCATTATTTGGAGATTATGTTTTTTTGCTGCTCTTTGCAGTAGAGGTTTTGTTTTTGACCTTTCTCTTTAAAATGCTCCAAAAGTATTCTATTGGATTCAAGTCAGACAACACCCTCGGCCAGATCATAGTTTTCTCTTTGCGTTCTTTAGAAACTCATGGGATTTTGGCAGTGTGCTTTGAATCATTATCATGCTGGAACATTTGTCTTCTGCCAAGATTTTGTAGTCTTGGAATCACCTTATCGGCCAGTATATCCACAGGCATCCATGGTGCCATCGATAAGTGTAATCTCGAGAGACCCATTTGCAACTCATGAAGCCTCATATCATCACACTCCTACTTCTGTGTTTCACTGTCAGGACTATGCATTCACTGTGGTAGTCCTGACCAGACTCACACCAAACATGCTGGACCCATCTGAGCAAAACGAATTTGTCTTGGTTTCATCTGACCACAGGATGTACTCCCAATATTCATTAGGCCTCTTTCCATGTTCTTTTGCAGGCTTGTATTTTCAATGAAGTATTTGTTTTCAATTGTTCATAACAGGAAATACTCTACTTATCAACTTGGAGATAATGCAGTTATTGAGAGGTGATACAATTTTGAATAACGTGATTTTACACAGGACTGTTCTCACTTCTATTACATAGTGAACACCTTGTTTATTAGTTGTTGTTTTTTAATGTTCTATTCTGTCTCCACTGCCATAACCGTAGATCCCAGACATACAGTGCCAATGAAGTGGACCTCATCTTGGCTGTTGGTGAAACAGGAGCGACTATTGAGTGGGTGGACATCGACCCTGAGGCTTTCACAGGTGTAGTACATACACAGTCAATATTCCGACAGTCAAAACATCCAATCTTCTCTGGCTTATTATGTTTTCACCCTTTAGAGAATGGCGAGTGGGCAATCGTTCATCGTCCAGCCAGGAAGATGATCAACACACGGTATTCCCCCGATGACCTGGAGTATCAAGAGATCACATTCAACCTGATCATCCAACGAAAGCCCCTCTTCTACATCATTAACATCATCCTGCCCTGCTCCCTCATCTCCTCACTGGTCGTACTGGCCTACTTCCTCCCTGCACAAGGTCAGTAGGGCCATTGTTTAAGTCTATACATCAGCTATTACTATGAGATTTACTTTTAAGCAGGGCAATAATACAAATATGCCTCATAATGTTTTATACCAGGTCATAAAACAAAATAATTTATTTGCTTTGATACAATAAAAAAAACTCAAATGTATTTATAAAGCACATTTATAACAGCAAGAGTTGAACCAAAGTGCTGCACAGCTAAAATAGCAGACTATAAAACACAATAAAGCACAAGGACTAGAATAAAAAACAATGAAATATTAAGAATAAAAAGTGACAACACAATAAAGGATGAAGTCAGGGTGTTAAACTCGACTTGAATTGAATGGCAACGAACAAAAAAGAACCAGAAATTAGAAATAGCTTCTTTAAAAAAAAAACTACTTAAGAATTAAAATAGAACTCACTTGAGGAGGTTCTAAATTCAGATTCAATACTAGAATTAAGTGTATTAAAAAAGTTCTATCTAAATCCCTCACTGAAGACAAATGTTATTGTATACAACTACTGTATATATAAAGCCTTTTAAAATACCTAACATTGCATCATTTGCTTCATCTGTCTCCTGAACCTCTTTTGTCCAATCACAGCTGGAGGACAGAAGCTGACTGTGGCCATCTCTGTCTTGCTGGCTCAGACTGTCTTCCTCTTTCTTATTGCTCAGAAGATCCCCGAGACCTCTCTCTCTGTCCCCCTCATTGGCAAGTGAGTCAGTGTGTGTTCTCTGCTGACCTCTGCTGGTTTTTCTTTTTCTTTAATCCCAACAGTTTGAGCCTTCTCTCCAACACAGATCTCCTGTAATGTCTTCCTCAGGTACCTGATCTTCGTGATGTGCGTCACCACTCTGATTGCTACTAATCAGATTGTGGTGCTGAACTTCTCGTTGCGCAGCCCCAACACTCATACCATGTCCCCTACCGTCAAGCATGTAAGTGCCAGCCAGTCAAATTTCTTGATTCAAGAGGGTTTTTTTTGGTGAACTGTATCTTTTCTGCCTCCTTGCAGTTGTTCCTGGAAATGGTACCTCGGTTCTTAGGCATGTCTCCACTGGTGGATGAGAGTGAGGTGACGACAGAAGTAAACGGGGTGAGGGAGCGGCGGCGCAGCTCCTTTGGCCTCATGCAGAGAGCAGAGGAATATGTAATGAAGCAACCTCGCAGTGAAATGATGTTTGACAAACAAAGAGAGAGGCATGGTCTCACGCGATCAATAGGTGAGGCGGCACAAAGTTTGTCACACATTTCAGCTCAAGTACTTGTTTAAATATTGTGATGGGAAGCTTTTCAGTGATCTTCAGTCCACTTGTAGGTTTATTGCACACTCTGCAGAAAGCGCAAACAAATAGAGCTGGTCTCCAGAGCAGCTTAACATTGTCCCAAAAGGCATTAACTTGAATAAAATGCTTTACGCTGCCCAACATGCGTCATAGCTACACCAGTGTCTCATAATCGCTTGATTCTCTCTTCATGTCAAGTTCACATCAAACACTGATACAGTCTCTGGTCAGTCTATCTTGTGCCCTGATTGTGGCCTTGCATGAAATGACGCAGTGGGGCTTACAGAACAATCTTATCAAGGCAGTCTTGGACAGTTCATGCACAGACATTCCTCACATGTTGTGTTTTTCAACCTTCTGATTATTTACCAAACCAACAAAGAGTTTGTGAAATGGAGATCATCTGTGAATGTGTCTCAGATGATTGTAGTATAAAGACACCTGTATCTGGATGGCAGTCACTGGAGAATCATTACTCCGGGTTATAACTACACCATGAAGACAAAAGAACACTCCAAGCAACTCCATGAAAAGGATATTGAAAAGCATCAGTCAGGAGATGGAAGTCACTGAATATCCCTTGGAGTGGAGTACAGTTAAATCCATAATTAAAAAACAAAAGGAATATGGCACATGCATAAACCTGCCTACACCAGGCCATCCTTAAAAGCTGGGTGACCAGGAAAGAAATAGACTAGTGAGGGAGGCCACCAAGACATCTATGACTCCTCTAAAGTTTCAGTGGCTAAGATGGGAGAGACTGTGCACACAACAACTGTTGCCTGTTTTTCACCACTGAACGCTTTATGGGACAGTGGCAAAGAGAAAGCCACTGTTAAAAAAAAGCTCATATTAAATCCCAACCAGAGTTCTCCAGAAGGTAGACTCTGAAGTCAACTGGCAGAAGGTTCTTTGGGTGATAAGATCAAAATTGAGCTTTTTGATCAGCAGACAAGATGATGTGCTTTTTGAACACTACAAATCATCACAAATACACCATCCCCACCCTGAAGCATGGTGGTGGCAGCATCATGATGTGGGGATGCTTCTCAGCTGCAGGCCTGGAAGACTTGCAAAGGAAGAGGGTAAAATGAAGGCAGCAAAGAATAGCCTAACCTGATACAGTTGGCAGGAGAATGGTGTCTTGGGAGATTTGTCCAGCAAGACAATGACCTGAACCATACAGCCAAAGCTACACAGAAATATTGAGAACTGGGTAAACTGCAGTGTCCAGATGTACAAGGCTAATGGAGACGTATCCACACAAGCTAAATGTTGTAATTCAAAGTAATGCAAAGGTGCATCTACTAAATACTGACTTGAATTGGGTGAATACTTATAATGCAACCACTTACTTTACATTCAATATTTCTAATTAATTGACATTACTTTGTAAAAATCTATTTTCACTTTGACATGAAAGAGTCCTTTCTGTAAGTTCTTGTAAAAAAAAAAAAAAAAAAAGCCAAATTATTTTAGCCATGATTCAATATTATAAAGCAATTAAAGTGTTTAACCTCCAAGTTAGGCGAATACTTTCTAGGTACTGTATATTTACCTGATGAGATTATATATGTCCACATGGGTTTTACACTTGATTATATTTTTCAAACAAATGATAGAATAAGTTATGTCCATGTCACTACAAAATGTAAATTCCCACAAAGTATAAACATCATGATACACATGTAGTTTTTTAAATTGCATGCCATTAAATTTTGTTGCCTCATTGCCATCAAATGTGCCTCTATGTACTTCAAGTAATGTTGCATACTGTACTGTAACTGTCAGTGTCTCCTTCCCCCTAGTGGACAATATAGATGTCAGCAGCACAGCCAATCTGTACAAGAGTTTGGCCCAAGCTGCACCTGAGATTAAGCAATGTGTGGATGCCTGCAACTTCATTGCTGAGAGCACGAGACAACAAAATAACATTGGATCTGTAAGTGTTATTTTACCCATTTGTGCACAGTTTCAATTATGTTTTGCATGAATGTACTCATTTAGTGTTTCACAGTCTATATTTATTTAAATCTTTATTAATTTTCTTTCCAAACAAAGGAAATTGAAAGCTGGGTACTGATTGGGAAGATGATTGACAAAGTGTGCTTCTGGGCTGCCATTCTCCTCTTCATCATCGGCACAGTGGGGATCTTCTTAACAGGACACTTCAACCAGGCCCCAGACTTTCCATTTCCTGGGCAGAATAAAAAATATGTCCCGAGTTAAAAAAAAAAAAAAAAAAAAAAAGGATTAAAAAAATCGTTTTTGCTCTGCTGGGACCTTTCGAAGGTTCATTGTGCCTCATAATGGTGAGCAGTCTCGCTCACTGACAGACTCCCAGGCTAAGGGTTGAGTTATGTCTGTGAGGCAGGATTTTAATATTTACCACCCAGATGTATCTTTATCAACACTTCTCAAGCAGCCGAGAGGTTTCATTCAAACTTGCAACTTAGTTCTCAGTTTGTCAGCTGGGTGTAAGTTCTTAGGATGCATTTATTAAATCGACTGATCGGGTCTAGTTTAAAACGTTGTGTTTTGAATCACCGTCGCAATAATCATCATCATCATCATCAAATTAATATTAAGTACGATTATTTTTTGTTTGTTTTGTGGTATAAAAGACTCAGCTGTGTGAGTTTAGGCAAGTCCTGATTTCAGGTCATAGATGCATTTGAAGACTGAACCATGCGGAGAGAATTACTTGTATTGCAGCACAGAACTTCTCAACTCAAAACTACTACAAGATTATTATTAAGGAGCCATATGCACTGTGTGGAACTGTGTGTATTCATGAACAGAAAAAACATAATTAAGTGTTTTTATGTACATGCTGTGTGCTAATGCTGCCCATCATTCATGGGTTCAGAACAACCATCCATGTATCACACTGAAAAACAGTGTCTGAAGTCTGGATACATCTCCCTGCATTTACTGTGTCTTATGGGAAGAACCTGTGCATGTAACATGAGCCAGGAAACTGAATCAAAGCCTTATTATTCTTACTATGACTTATTTATTAGGAAGTGTTGTTTGAGGTAGATGGCTTAGTGGGAGATTGTCTTGATATCATTGTGCCATGTTTTTAAAAAAAAATAAATTCCTTATTTTGTCCATCATGATTTGTTCATTCAGTTTATTAGAAATTGTGAATTGTGCAAAATGACACAATAGGAAAATGCATTTTACTCGTGAAATACATGTCAGAGCAAGTTTATGAGAAATTTTATACATTTGATTTGGACATACACGTCTCAGACATGTTCCAAAACTGTGATAAAAGGTATTAAATGTATTAAAGCTTACAGAAACAATTAGCAAAATGAAGCTAATTATGTGTAGCTATAATAAAATGCACATATTCTCTGTGCTTAGTCATTGTTTATTGTGTTCATTCTCTTCGAGTTGTGTTATGTTAGGACTTCTGAGAATGTTTGTCATTTAGCAGACGCTTTTATCCAAAGGGACGTACATAGGCAGGTAGGTGGGGCAACATTAAGGACCTTGTCTAAGAGTCCTCATTGGATACCTGCGTCCTGACTGGGATTTGAACCACCAATCTCCCATGCCAAGGTCTGGGGTCACTGACCTGGATATCTTAGTCACTGAGTTATCCAGCTGCTGCGAGAAGTGCAGTGTATAGTGTTCTCATGAAAAACAACAACAAAGGGAAACAATAAATTTCAATAAATTTCCATTTTTAATTAGATATATTTTATTATTGAAGATGCATCAAATAAATGCATCACAAACATATTTCATTTTAAGTGTAAAGAAACATGATCAATTATTTTAACTTACATAAAATCTTGATGTTCCCCTCTAAAATCAACCACTTCTGTCCTATTAATGTTCCGCCATCAAGCACTTTTTAAATACCAAATTAGTGTTTCGGTGCAAATGTAGTTTATAGACTGTATAGTGTGGTTGAACACCTCCATGTGGTGTGAAGTTATACTACACTGAAGTAGACAGGGCTAATTTCTTACTGTAATAACAGCGCCACCCCAAACCAGCTGGTTTACATTTAATAAGAACCTCAATCTGTCAAAACATTTCTCAATTCTCATTTATACCTGATGAAAAATGTAAGAGATGTAAGGAAGGGACATAAAAAAAACAACGCAATCCCACTTCACTGTGTGGAAAATGTAGAAAAAGCACTGGTGATTACAATAAACCAACATAATGTCCTAACATTAACAGAAACACAGTCACAGGGATTAGTTAACTAAGTAAGCTGGATTTAGACAGCTTATAGCAAGTACAAAGTCCAGTGCTATACTATTAGGCCATATTAATGCAATCAAGAGACAAACACACAACTGTCACATTATCAGTATATTTCTCTCAACCCATGAAACAGTGACTGCAAATAAGTTGAAGTAAATGGATGCAAAAAAGGACTTAGTGTCTGAAGCTTTATATTTGGACTGCCAGGCTGTGGGCAGTCCTCTAAAGACTTTACACATGTTGTAAAAGCTTCCCGAATCCTTTGCAGTAATTAAATCTCAGCAGCCAGCACAGGCATTGTTGGGATCTTGACACATTGGGGGCTCAGCTCAGCTCAGCACAGCAGCTTTTCAATTTTAACCTGATAATTGCACCATTTTCAAGTTATTTCACAGTAAATGGAATATAAAATGTGAAACACCGGGTTCTAGGCAAAGGAGGGTCATTCCACTGTCTTTCTCTGCTGAACCCACATTAATATCACAGTGAAAGCTAGCTAGTTATACCAGGGGTTCTCTAACTGTGTTGGAGTTAGTCATATTAATGTTGATTTACAGCTATAACCATATATAAAGCTGTGCCTTTAAAATTCTTGTTTTTAATAAATTTACTTTAATAGTCATTTGGATGACCGGCCCTTCAGACAGTTCAGAAGGAGAGATGCAGGTGCTGGTGAAGAGAAAAATTTCACAGATAAAGCCCCATAACACAACACCCCAAATAAATAAATGATAATAATCAGAGCAAATCTGCTGACTGTGTTGCTGACAAAAAAAATCTATCCATAGCCTAATGATAATGTATCTAACTACAATAACCTACAGTAAAACAATAAAATGTGTTCTTATTGCTACTTAGCGCTTTGTTGCCATATTTTGTTAGGTAATAATTGGAGAGGTCACATTCTGAATGGCAAAAACTCCTCCTCTGAGACTTACTGAAAAAGCTCTGCAATAAAACTCTTGGTGTGACAGAAAAACGTTTTGACTTTAGTAAACAGGATGGATTTTTATGAACAGTTAAATAATATCCCAATGTTTTTGATCAGCTACATCATATTATTTTCAAGGGCTTCAATATATGATTGGAATGACAGATTAATCGATCCAGAGCTTTTTTTTATTATCATTATTAAAACAAGGCGAGGGAAGTGATAGTGGACCTGAAAAAAGGAGAACCCACAAGCACCATGTCTCATTTATCCCTTTTCCACCAAGAAGCACCAGGTGCTAGTTTGGTGCTGGTGCTAGTTCGGTGCTTAGTTGGTTCAAATCTCGTTCCTCCTAAGAACCAGTTTGCTTTTCCATTGGCAAGGAGCCAAGTTGGAGCTATGCCATTGCATCACCATAAATTGACTACGCTTGCATTGATTACATATCAGTTCAACAAACGCAATAAGTTCATGATAATATCTATGTTTATCTTTTGATTGAATTGCCCCCTGGGGACAAATACAGTTTTTTTTTTTTTAATTGAATTGAATTAAACCTTCATAAAGATACAGATCAGACGGAGGTCCGCGAGGTGGAGGTCGCCTGTTGCCTGGGCACTTCCGAGATCGCGCTACTGGTGGGACACAATTGTACTGGATTTCAGCGCAACAGTTTTTGCAAAACTTCCGTGTGTCCCAGGAGTCATTCCAATACATCTGTGATCGGACCAGGGACGTCCTGTAGAAAAAGGACACAAATTACTGCTTGTGTGTCCCATTCTACTGTTGATCGTTGGTCACGATAACCCTGCCTCCAGCCCCTGACGTACTCGGTGCTTAGCTCTGGCCCAGCAAACAGTTTTTAGCACTTCGGGCCGGTGCTTACGTGGTGGAAAAACAAAGAACTGGTGCTAAGTCAGGCACTGGCTCCGAACTAGCACTGGAACCAGCTCGGTGGAAAAGGGGTAGGCCTAATTGTGTATCAGTGGGTCTGAGGAGGAGGGAATCAGCACCTTTAAGTTCCTCAGGGTACACATTAGTGAGGAATTCACCTGGCCCCGCCACATTCACATCCAGGAAAGCACAGCAAAAGCTTTACTTAAACTACCACCACTCCTCCTCTGCAACTTCTATCAGTCCACTCTGGACCATTCTCACTAGTACTATCACAGCACTGTATGGGAACTGGACCGTAAGCGCCTCCAGAGTGTGATCAAATCAGCCAAGCACATCACAGATACAGCCCTCCCATCTCTAGAGGATATCTATCAGCAGAGAGTGCTCAGAGGGGACCCCACCCACCCACAACACCACCTATTCACACTCCTGCTTTCTGGCAGGAGTTTGAAATGCCGAACCTCAAGGCTCAAGAATTTCTATCCCCAGGCCATGAGACTGATTGACACTTCCAAGCCATAGCAGGGTTCTCAACTTTTAGAAATTGTTTAGAGTGAGACATATGCGAGTTCCCCATGCCCATTTTTTTTGTGTGTTTTATTAATTTAAAGCATAATAATGCTTTTTAACACAAGTTCAGTTCAGTATAATTTCTTTGTTTTAGTTAAAATATAGCCTATTGTAGTAATTTTATGATGAAAGTATAATTGGATTAATACCAAATGCAGATTCCTTCTCAAATTGCGCTGAATGTAGACGACCATCACTCATTGAAAAAGGTATAATGTGATAGCCATACTACTAGGGTGATACCCACCCCCTCCAAAGTGCTTTGTTACTTTCTGATTGGTTGAACGCCTGGTAGTTTGATTGACTGGTGTGTGGCAGAGTTGGACCCAAAGAGCTCGTTGCAGAGAAAGGTTAACGAAACCGTATGGTCAGGGGCGTTTCTAGACCCCCTGGGGGCCCTAGGCAAGTTTGAAAATTTGAATAACTGATATACAGTAAATACGTCTGTTAGAAAGCCCTCATATTTTGAGTA